>JACXGJ010005303.1:0-39820 GCA_016801105.1 Esox niger
AATATGTAAAAAAAAAAAAAAAAACAGACAAGAACAACATCGGAATGGATATTAAACATAAAATGAAAGAAGAGATTGTTAACTATATCACCTTATATAATTCAAAGATTGCTTTTATATTGAAAAGGAAAATCTGAGTTAGCGATGCTAGCATAATATCCTGCTGCTAGAAGAATGGCCATCGCTAGATTACTGTTATATGTGCAAGTATTTCTGTTGGATTTTTGAATTATGTCTAAGCAATTATGTCTTTCATCTGGTTAGTCAAAGACTTTGCTGGCTACACGATGCGCTCATCTTTTCACTTGAAGTAAAAGTCTGTTATTGTCACTTATACAGTAGTTATTGTATTAATGTCATTAACAAATAGCTAATAAGCTGTTAAAACGGCCTGTGGCAAAAGCCATACAGATGCTATTTGTGGTGGAGGTAAACTTAATAAGAAACGTTACTAAGTTTTACACAATGCGCAATGGCGTCTAGTGACATCTTATGGTCTAAAATGTTTTTAAAATGGCGATTGGAAAAAGTCACAGTTCTTAGATACTATTTGTGGTGGAGGGAAACTTCGTGAGAAACGTTACACAGTTTAAAATGGTTAATTGTGTCTAACAAAATGTTCAAACTTGGCGTGATGTTAATGCATAACATTATATAGTCAATATGCTATACTGACACCCTGCATATGGTTAGCTCTGTGGTGTCAGCCTTTCACGTGGGTGACCTAGGTTAGAATCTTGAGAGGGCAGCCATGATCAACACTTTCTATTGCGGCAGGCGAAACTAGGCTTGCCTGGTTTCCTATTTATACAAAAACCCAAGTAAGAAAAAAGATGTAATCGCAGATTAGTATGCCAGAAGATTAGTATGTCCCAAACCATAATAGGCTGAAAATAGTATGCCAAAAGTGCTACTGTATCAGGTGGTTTTTTGAAGTATTATAGAACACAACCAATGTGCAGTGAAAGAGGGGTTTGCAACAATCTCTGCTTTTCAACAATTGAAAATGTCAGTTATCATCACCAATATTGATAGTTATTGCCTCATCGTCATTAGCGTCTGAAAGTAAAACAAATTTTATTGTGCCAAAACATTATTAGCTACTTTAGGTGCAATCCATTAGTTGAAGATATCATCGGTATCTAGCTAGCTTGTCTTCGGTCTCACTTCCATGGGGTACATATTTATGACTATTTAAATTATTCCAAGATACTCGTACTAATGGCTTGTAAGAAACTGAAACACCCATTGGTAAAAGCAATGTAGTTCATTGATGCTGTTTTTAGTGGAATTAAACTTTTCATAAAAATGTTTAGTAAATTTTAACACAGAGCTTAATGTGTAGAATATTCAAACTTGGTGTGATGTTAATGCACAACAAAATGATTGAATATTGAGATGCAATTAGGCTGTATGTCCCAATCAGTCCCAATATAGCTTACTATATCAAACAGTACATACTTCACCATTACCCGCAATGTAAATACACTATGGCCAAAAATATGTGGACACCTGACCATCACATCTAAAAGAGTTTGTTGGACATCCCATTCCACAACCATGGATATTAATATGGAGTTGGCCCTCCTTTTGCAGCTATAACAGCCCCCACTCTTCTGGGAAGGCTTTCCATAAAAGTTTGGAATGTGTCAGATTGGAAATTGATGCCAATTCAGCCAAAAAAGCATTTGTGTGGTAAGGCACTGATGTTGGATGAGAAGCCCTGGTTCGCAATTGCCATTCCAATGCATCCCAAAGGTGTTCAATGGGGTTGAAGTCAGGGCTCTGTGCAGGCCACATGAGTTCCTCCACACCAACCATGTCGAACCATGTCTTTATGGACCCCACTTTGTACACAGGGCACCATCATGCTGTCCCATTAATTTTCATAGCATTTTGAGCCTTTGCAGCCTCTTGCACGCAACCACTTACCAGGTGACACTTACCAGGAACCCATTCAAATCCCTCTATATACTATATTTTCTGTCAACTATTCTGTTAAAAAAATTGATATATTTTAAATAAGGAGTTTAATTAGATATTAACTCAGTTGCTTGTTAAAAACATAAATTTCAAACATCTGAATTAAAAGTATAATATTATTGCTTAAAACTAGCACAACCACTTAATCAGTGGTGTCTGGAGCTTCTTTTGATCAAATGCTTTGTGGTTTAAAATGCAGGCTCCCACTGATCCCTCTTCAAATCAAAGTTGCTTTAAAAACATAGTACTGAGTAGTTTTCTGTATTTAGCACTTCAGAGATGACACCACCAAGATTAAATCCCTTGGAATAAAAAAAAAATATATAATCTCTGTTAAAACCATCATATTTTCTTCATCACCCTAAACATTACCACATATGCGCACTTAAAAAATATAAAATGGACCATTCTAAATTAAATGATAATATCAAAGAGCACTACACTCCTATCCAATGCACCACATTGTGTTTTACAACACAAAGGGGAAAGGTTTGTATAATGATCAAACATGCAATATTAATTTCTGACCGGCAGATGTCACTGTTGCGCACTGAGTTTAAAAGCTTTGACTGTTGAACCATTTTTGACACATGCCTTAAATGTTTTTCATAAGGAAGGTTTAATGTAATCAAAACTAATTTTACAAGTAAGCGGTTAAAGAAAAATGAATCCTTCTATAAATTTCTATAAAGGTTTAACATTTTTTCATGCACATGGGATAATCGATATACGGCCCCCTAGTATGACCGCACTCCGAGTAATCAAAGTATCTAGGTACGACAGGCGTCTTTGTAGATTCTTCACTGACCACGCCCCCAACTCAAAGTACTCACACATTGAACAAAGAACAGATGCCAGGTCATTCGCTAGTCAAGCTGATCTCTTCAACAGATAAACAGAGAACCCAGTGGTCTGTTAAATACTCATTGACCTAGGTCACAGTATACTAAATGAAACCACCATAGAAATGAATACAAACTCATAACTGCCAATGCAATATAAAATAATAACACTGAATCATTATATTGCTTCACAATTTCAAATTTCCAAATGGAACAAGCCACATCTAAACAAAACAATCTTACCCCTCGGACGAGATTTCACTATGACTTGATCTTGTAAACCCTTCAAACGACTAATAATATTATAATCTTTGGAGTGGATGAAAGTGCCCCAATTCTCACCCTTCAGGTACAGACACACCCCTCCCTTGGCCAAAATGTAATCTAATGCTAATAATTCTGCATAGAAACCAAACAATCAACTGAAATATTATGGCCAAATTTTAACCTCACAACTAAGGTTAACTAGAATTTCTAATTCATAACCTATCATCCCATGGCAAAACTGTAGCTGCAGGCTTATCGCTAGCAGTAATACGCCAATGATTACGAGGCACAGTGTTTGGTTTAGCCAAGTCACAATGTGCACATTCACTGCCACCAGGTGGAGCTGTTGCAGATAAAATCACAACATCCTAGCCATCCCTTAGGGAGGTACATAAACACCATCGAACCATACACAGTAGTAATGACCATACGCAGTAGGTGCCATCCACAAATATAGAGGTTTCAGGGCCAACCTTCCAGTATAATTATTTTAATTACTTATAAAAACAAGGCCTACATTCATATTAAGTAAAAACTTCAGAATGTATGTTTAACCCAGTTTCAACATGAATGGAAATATTTACTACACTGGGTAAAATCAATGCTTATCCTACCATTGGTGTTACTGAAACGAATGAGCAATTAGCATTCCTAGTCGATTTGGCTGTGTTAACGGATAACCAGTGTATAAAACCAACAACCAATTACGTCACCAAGGGTAATTCCGTGAATTTCTAGTTATGTTCATATTTATCCGACAAGTTATTAAACTATTAATTTTAATGTTAAACAAAAGCTACATGAAAAAAATCAGAGTGTATGATTTCCTATGGTAACAGGTGTGAGATGACATGGGGATTTGACAGAAAGGGGAACAACTACAGACACTGTACATAACATGAGTCATTAGCATATTTTAAATATAGCAAAAGGACGACCAAAGATCTCTAGCGTGTCTGGGCATGTCGTTTTGTCTGTAATCAGAGTTTCTAAAACTAACACTCACACAGAAATGCCAGAAACTGTTCATAGAAATCTGGATTCACCAATATATTTTAACAGCCACCCAGAAAACATCTCTCACCTATAACAAAGAGAAAGTAATTACCCCGTGAGCTATCCCGGAGAGAAAAAAAAAAAACGGACACCCATCCAAATATGACCCCCACTATTCGTGACGTTAAATGTTAACGAAAAATGTATCGGTCTGGATTCCAAAGGTCTATAAAGGTTTTTACGTGCGTATGGGATGATCGATATACGGCCACCTAGTATGACTGCACTGCGAGAAATCAAAGTATCTAGGTACGACAGGCGTCTTTGTAGCATCTTCACTGACCACGCCCCCAACTCAAAGTACTCACACATTGAACAAAGAACAGATACCAGGTCATTCTCTTGTCAAGCTGATCTCTTCAACAGATAAACAGAGAACCCAGTGGTCTGTTAAATACTCATTGACCTAAGTTACTGTATACTAAATGAAACCATCAGAGAAATAATATAAACTCATAACTGCCAATGCAATATAAAATAATAACATTGAATCATTATATTGCTTCACAATTTCAAATTTCGATCACAAAGCTTTGGCATCACTTATAACTTACCACTATGAGTAAGGTGTACTTACTTGCTGGGTGTTTCAAATATTAAGATTTACTGATCATGTCACGAAGAGCGGTGGTGTGGGGAATCCAAAAAACATAAAATCCAAAAAGGGGAGATGGAGGCAGATGCAGGGGTTCAAGGGAGGACTTTAATAAAACTAAAAGGAAAACAAAACTGAGTGCCGTGCACTACAAAAACAACAAAAACTTAAACCAGGCAAAGGGAGCAGGAGCAGGAGCAGGAGCAGGAGCAGGAGCAGGAGCAGGAGCAGGAGCAGGAGCAGGAGCAGGAGCAGGAATCAAACGCAACACGACTTCACACTGACAAGACAATACAATGATCCAAACAAACACAGGGAGAAACTGACTGAACTAAATACACAGACTAACGAGCAGGACAGAAACAGGTGAGGGCAAAACACAGGTGAACTAAATACACTGATCAACAGGAACAAGGACAAGACAGATCACAGATAAACAGAAAACACGGACCGGAACGGCCCCAGCTGGCCGGGACCGTGACAGATCATGCGCATAAGACACAACAAAACAAAATAAATCGTGGCATGTGGTTTTGTTAGAAATATTTTTTCCTGATGACAGATTTTTTTCCCATAATGAATTTACTTCAATTAAAGGCTGGATGTTTCCATTTTTTTCTGCGTGACATTAAGCCCAAAAAGTGATTTTTTATAACCCTTTCTGCCAGACCGCAGAATTGGAGCTAGCCTTGAAGAGCAAATGTCTTTTTGTGACTGAATGCCTGACTGAGTGCCTGACAGACTGATTACCCCTTGTTAAATAGGATAGCGGTTAGAGATGCAAACCACAGATTAACAGGTCCTGCATTTGACTCCAGTAACAGTCAAAACAAATTATGCCTAAAGTTCAGGACAGACAAAAACTTTGCTGGCTATAACCTTATGTAGCTACGTAATAGGAAGGCTAAAATAAAACAGTTCTGGGGGATATATGGATTTGTTCAGGATAGACAAACACGTTGCTGCCTACACGATTCTCTCATCTTTTCACTTGACAAAAAAGTCAGTTATCGTCACCTATATTGATAGATACTTTATCAATGTCATTCACTGTTAAAAATGCCAGAGGCAGAAGAGGATTTGTTCAGGATAGACAAAAATGTTGTTGTTAAACAAGGCTTCATTAGTGTTATTTTAGCAGCAGGATATTATCACAATAAAAGCCATCATTGAAATTATATAGGCCATATAGTTAACAATCTAGTAGGTAAAAAAGAACAGACAAGGACAACATTGGAATGGACATTAAACATAAATTGACAGACTAGACTGTTAACAAAATCGCCTTATATAGTTCAATGATGGCTTCTATTTTTAAAAAGAAAATCTGAGTTAGCGCTTCTAGCATAATATCCTGCTGCTTGAACAACAATAATAATAACAATAATAAAGCCTTGAATGGCCATCACTAATTGACTGTTATATTGCGACTATTTCTGGTGTGTTTTGGAATTATGTCTTAGGATTTCTTCCGGATAGCCAACACGATTCTCTCGTCTTTTCACTTAATGAAAAAGCCCGTAATCTTCACCTGATTGATACAGTAGTTAGTGTATCAATGTCAGTCATGAATGCTAATAAGCCATACAGTTAATAGATGCTATTTGTGGTGGTGGTAAAATTAATAAGAAACATTACAACGTTTAACACAATGCATAATGGCATCTAGCGACATATTACTGTCTGATAAGCTTTTAAAACGGCCAGTGGCAAAAGTCATCCAGTACATAGATACTTAACTTAATTAGAAACGTTACTCAGTTTAACACAATGGTTAATGGTGTCTCACAAAAGATAAAAAATATTCAATATTCAAATATTCACGCATGACAAAATTATATAATGTAAAGAGGCTATTCTGACAAAAGGCAAATGTTAAGCTCTCTGGTATAGTGGTTAACAACAGCCTATCATGTGGGCGACCAGGGTTTGAATCTTGAGAGCGCAGCCGTGATCAATACATTCTACTGTGGGCTGGCTGAACTAGTCTTTCCTGGTTTCTTGTTTACTTATCTTTATGAGGGGTGCCAATAATTGCAGAGGGCACTGTAAAATGATTAAAGGGAAGAGTAGCCCAAATGATGAAGGTGAGGAAGGGGGTTCCAGAGGTGAGGTCCAATGTAAGGAAAAGTGCATTCTCCCATTTTTCAGTTGTTCTGCATCCAGTGTTGTTCTGCATCCATTCCTTTACCTCATCCATACCGTTGGACATGGGCGACATATCCGATGTTGTGTCAGGTTTGGTTTAAATGTACACCTGCGTGTGCCTGTGATGTCTGAAGGTGTGGCCAAGTAGGAGCATGTTTTGCAGGAAGATAATAGGTCCTACCACCGACCCTTGTGGGACACCACAGGTTAATGTCTTGCCTCACTGTGAGGTGAAGTTCCAAAGATGGTAGTGAACTTTCTTAGGCACTGGAGTAGAATGGTGTGATCTACTGTATCAAAAGCAGCTCTAAGGTCCAGAATAATCCAACTGGAGGGGGATCCTGTATCTGTAGCCATGAGCAGGTCATTAACAACCTTCTGCAATGCTGTCTCAGTGCCATGCATTTGCATGAGGCCAGACTGGAATACCTCATGACGCTGGTTAGCACTGAGGTGTGAGTGAAGTTTAGTTGCCACAATCCTCTCTAGGTCTTTAAATAAAAATGGGAGATGGGAATAGGCCTGTAGTTTGAAAGGATCTCTGGCTCAAGGGACAGTTTCTTGAGGAAAAGGGAGATGGCTGCTATCTGGAAAAGTGATGGTACCTGCCCAGTGTGCAGGGACTTGTTGAGTAACAAAATCAATAAGTGGCAGATTTTTTTTTAAATAAGGATGGTTGTGCGGATGACAACCATGCAGGGCCTCCAACAATGATGAGACATCTTACATAAAGAGGTAAAGAACCTGGCTACATGGTGTAAGGACAACAACCTTTGAACGTCTGCAAGTCTGAGGAGATGCTTGTGGACTTCAGGAAGCGGGGGTGTGACATGCCCCGATACACATCGATGGAGCTGAAGTGGAATCAGTCTCCGACTTCAAGTTACTCTGTGTGTTCATCAAAGATGACCTCACTTGGTCTAGGCAAGCAAACTTGTCAGTGAAAACTGCCCAAAAACAGCTATACTTCCTGAAGAGACTCAAGAAGTTTGGCATGTATGTAAAAACTCTCACGAACTTCTACAGGTGCACCACTGAAAGCATCCTCTCAGGCTGCATTACTGTCTGCTGCTCCACTGCAGATCACTAGTCAATCTTTTTATAATTTTGTTTATATTGTATGATAATTGTTAATGATTTCCTACAGAAAATGACAAGAGAAGATAGAACAGAATATAATTTACGCAGGCCAAAATAACATTTTCGACCTTCATGATCTGCTGCACAATACACAATGCGCACCACATAATGTGGAGTTGTTATAATGAATTATAAAATTATTATAAAGAATCGTCACATCAAACTGGCCTATCCTTAGCAAATATGTCACATGAAATGCCCATGGAAGTGCATGCACCCTGAGGTTGGTACCGGTAAGAAATTACATCTATTTTCACCCCTGATTCCCCGATAAGTACCTTGAAAAATCCTGACTTCTTGTGTCATTTAACTGGTCAAGCGCATATCTCACTAATTTTTTAGATTAGATTAAACTTTATTGTCACCTTGCAAGCACATTTACAGTACAACGAAATGCAGTTAGCATCTAGCCGGAAGAGCAAATAGAAGAGGGCAGAAAATATACTTGCATCAAGTATAATGTATGTTACAGATATGACATAAAGATATGCAATGTATTGATGAATGGTAAATGAAGGTAAATGCAGTACAAATGGCAGTTCTTAATGCCACACAAACATAATCTGCAACGAGATTATTTTCAATGAAGTTGGCAACCATACACATTTAGAGATGTATTTGTTATTATAGTATAGTTAATTATTAACAAGAATTCAGGCAAGCCTAGTTCAGGCGGCTCACAATATAATGACAGGTTTGCTTTCTCAAGATTCAAACCCAGGTTGCCTACGTGGAAGGCTGTGACGTTAACCACTACACCACAGAGCAGTACAATCAACAGGTGTCAGTACAGCCTCTTGAGTCTACCCTCAACAAATCTTCTTTTGCCACTGGCCGTTTCAACAGCTAATTGGCCATTTGTGAATGATATTGATACAGTTAAACTAAACAATGTTTCTTAATAAATTTACTTCCACCACAAATAAGGTCTATGAACTGATCTACCGCCAGCAGAGGTACCAAGATTTCTAATATTTAAATTAAAATGTATGTTATTTCAGTCAGTAATACAGTTGGTCTCCTTTATTCCATCATTGGTCTGTGACCTCCAGCACTCACTGGATCGGTTCACAGTCGAGTGCAAAGCGGTTGGGATGAGGATTAGCACCTCGAAATCTGAGGCCATGATTCTCAGCATGAAACCGATGGAGTGCCCCCTCTGGGTAGGGAATGAGGCTTTATCCCAAGTGAAGGAGTTCAAGTATCTCGGGTCTTGTTTTCGAGTGAAGTAAAAATGGAGCAGTGGGGGCGGTATTGCAATCGCTTTACCGCACCGTTGTGACGAAAAGAGAGCTGAGCCAGAAGGCATAGCTCTTGATATACTGGTACATTTTCGTTCCTACCCTCACCTATGATCATCAAGGCTGGGTCATGACCGAAAGAACTAGATCGCGGGTACAAGAGGCTGAAATTAGTTTTCTCAGTAGGGTGTCTGGCGTCTCCCTTAGAGATAGGGTGAGAAGCTCAGTCATCCGCTGGGAACTCAGAGTAGAGCCGCTGTTCCTTTGCATTGAAAGAAACCAGTTGAGGTGGAACGGAAAAGCGGATTAAGATGATATTGATGATATAACTGCATTGCGTTTGCCACTGGCCGTTTAAACAGCTTATTGGCCAGTAATAGTTTACCAGTATCTACTAACTTACTGGAATAGTCGAGAATTGAGCAGTTGTGAGTCTGCAAAAGCAATTTCACAGCATAAGAATGTATTTTTCTGTCAGTCAGTCAGTCAGTCACTCACTCGGTAAGAGACATACTTAGCCGACTCTGCTTACGTGGTCTGGCAAAATTGTTTAGGAACTACTCTTTGAGAGTGATACTTCAACGTAAGCAGACTGATGAGTAATTGGAACAGTAATAGGAAATTGTTCTTCTGTTCTTGTAGTTTTGTAAAATTGTTGGTTTTTTAAAACCCTAACTGAACTCTAACCAGACCTTAAACTAACCGTTTTTGTTTCCTTACTCAAGCCCAAACTTTAACCCTCACCTTAACCCAATGCTGTGTTGTGATGCCTAACTTTAACCTAACTTTACCGTAGCCATATATTCATGACATATTCTAGCGACCTTGGTGTTGCTGTTAGTCATCCTTCATCTACATGTCCAGTGTGGTACAGTGGGTAAGATGACTGCCTTTGGATCTGACTATCGCTGATTTGAAAGACATGCCGAACATTTTGTTAAAATGCGTATATTTATGTCTAGGTTTTAAAGCGTTCGTAAATGTTATACGTTTGTCTGGTGTTCGTATGTAATTTTATGTTTTAATAGTGGTCATAACATTTTAAACGTTGTAATAGCGTTCATAAGATATGTTATGTTTTAGGCATTTCATAATGTATCATACGTTCTGGTGGCACATTGTTATGTAACCTAATTTAATGTCACATGTACGAAATCTGGGCCATGGATTTTCATATAAAAGTCCATGTGGTTTCCTGACCACATGGTTTCCATGTTGGTTTTAGACCGTCCACATTTACTTTTTTTCTCCAAGCTTTTGCCATCCCAAAACTTTGGTAAAGGTTCACTTTTGTGTCATCTGTCCATAAAAATTCAACTTTTTAGAAAATTCTAATCTGTCCTTTCTGTTTTTGGTTCTGCAAATTTAAACAGGGTAGGTGAAGTACCGTTTTAAATAGTGGTGAATTGATAAAAAATATATTGGCTCTGAAAATGTCACTGAACTGAGGGGAAGTTTGAATAAATAAAGCTTCTCATACATTCATGGTATTTTTCACAGAAGGTGGATTACCAGTCAGGTTAAAATAATTGGTAATTGGCCAAGTAATATAACTGTATAGCTAAGAAGTCGTTTAAGCAGGAAAATGTACATTTGTACAATTGTGTAGTTGATTCAGATAGCAGACCGATCCCATATTTTATATATTGTTTATTACAAGTTATAGTCCCTATTACTTCGAAGTGTAAAGAATCAGGGCATCCAAATTAATTCATATACAGCGCTTTAACACAGTTTTAGTGTTAATGAAGAAACAACACTTGGATTGTTAATTCATTCCTTTATTTAGCTTGGAATGATTGATTACTATAAGAACATCTACTGCTCTGCCTCTTATATCAATACCACAATTACAATGTAATGCAACAGGAAAATGATACAATACACTTAAAAATTATAAGTACATCACAATATCAGATTGAGAGAAAATGCTAGCACAATTAAAAAAAAACGGATATAAAAATAAGATGTAGGCATACTAGTTAATTTCAAGTTATGTGAACATATGAGGTCAAAACAATGCTAACAACCCTATTTGACTGATTGACATGCATCAGGTCCGATACATTTTATTTCAAAAAAGGGGAGAGAGTACAGTGTAGATCAAGCAGGATAGTGTCTAAGTTTAGGACTTATCACCGTAAACTTAACTCCCTATGCTCCTCATCAGGCATGAGCAAATGATCCATGGGATGGGCATCGTCCCCTATATCTTGGAAGAAATACTCCTCCTCACTATCACAGGCAGTGTTGTTGACACCATTTTGACAAACTGTAGCTTGTTTCGGTTGCTTCTCCTCACTCTCGCTGGTATTGCTCTCACTGGTATTGCTCTCACTGGTATTGCTCTCTTCGCTCTCACTAGTATCACTCTCACTGCTCTCACTGGCATCACTCTCTTTACTCTCACTACTACTGCTGCAATTTCTGGTCTCACTAGTGTCCTTGCTCTCGCTACTCTCCTTACTTTCGCTGCTATAACTGGTAACAGTACTGTCATTACCGGTAACAGCACCAGAGTCAGTATTGATGCTTGCACTGGTCTCTTTGAGAGGATCAAAGGAGGCTCTAAGGAGGCTCTCTACAACTGCCCTGGCTGCCTTGCTCTGTGCTGTGTCACCAGGATGGCTGTAGATCTCTGTCAAGGCAGTAGAAATGGGTGTGCTCTGTTTCTCAGCACCCTGATTGGTGGGGTGTTCCAGCTGCCCTCTGACCTCCGAGCTGCTGCTGTTCTCTGCACTTACAACCTGGACGGCAAAAACGTGTATCCAATTCTAGACAATAGAGGGTTAAATAATTCATGATAATCGTGAGTATACACAGAATGGTACTGCTTCAAGATAGATGTTGAAGAAATTGGAAAACATGTAATTCTATGTTTATTTACATATTCAATGATTCTTTATTATTTAGTATAGATATTCATGCCTATACTATGTACTTAATTTCTGTCCTAAAAGGAAATCATTGGAATGTTAATGGTTTGGAGATGGTTCTGTAAGCTGTGAATGCAGAGACAACATTGCCTAGCAAACTTTCTTCTCAAGATAACCCCACAATGTCTTATAAGATGGTCTCAGAACAGAACGGAATGTGTCCCAAATTGGTAAGGGGTCTGTTCAGCAGGGCTTGTTTGTTATGCATTTGGTCTGTAAACCAACACCCATGCCTTCAGTTGTGGGATATAAACCAGAGCCGAGACTGGAGAAGCTCTCTCTTGCATTTTCCTGCTTTCTGCCTGCATCTTTGCTATTGCAACTTCTTGAATCTCTGGAGACATTTTATCTTTGATACTTGTACTGTAATTGTAATAATCTCTTCGATATTCAATTATTTTGTTACATTAATAAATTGACTACTTGGATTTAATTTAAAAACGGGTCAAAATCCAGTTCCTTCAATGTCCATAATGAACTAGTATAGTGCTATAATTTTTCATAGGTTTATAATTGTATAAAAATATCTCCTATTACATCAAACGCATTGCTTGACTCACCTTTCTAATGTTTTCTTCACTACCTTCACTGTTGTCTCTCGTATCACCATCAGTATGGGAGGCTGTCTGTTGAAACAAACCAACATAAATGCAAAGTTTGTAATTGGCCTGACATATTGTATGTTGATTTTGTCATTGTTGTACTGTGTGAAATTATGTGTTGGAAGGTCTTTACCCAGTCCTCAAGTGATTGGCTCTTACTCTCCGAAGACTGACTCTCGGTTGACTGTGCGAACATGAACATTAACACCAAGCATTTTTATATTTACCCATAAATAGTTGCAGAACATATCAATCAATATACTTTTGTAGAAATGCTTTTCTTGTCACTCACCTCTGACATGGATTCCAATGATTCTGACTCAGACTCAGAACTCTGAAAAAGCATATTGGAGATCAAAGTCACTTAATATAAACCACAAATTATATAATTATACGATTGAAAAAGGTTTTTACCTTTCTTTAGCAAGCAAGCAAGCACGTTTATTTATATAGTACAATTCATACATAGAAGCAATTCAATGTGCTTTAGAGTGAAAATTAAAATAATGCAATAGAATCAAATCAGTCAGATCCATCACCAGCAGATTGTTACATTTACACAGAGGTTATTCCTCTGATAGCACCAGAACTTGCATTACAATTGGTAAAAGATAGCAAGATATACATTTAATGACAAAATAAATCAAGAAGAGAAATATAAAATACAAAATAATAATAAAACATAGAATAAGAAAATAGAAATAAAATATAAAAACATAGGAAGCTATAAAGCTCACAGTGTGGTTAAGTTTAAGAGCTCAGTCATAGGAACGTGAAAAGATAAGTGTTTTTAGCCTGGATTTAAAAATGGACACGTTTGGTGAACGTCTAAGATCTTCTGGTAGTTTATTCCAGTTGTGTACAGCATAACTTCTAAACACAGCTTCTCCATGTTCAGTTTGGACTCTGGGCTCTACTAGCTGACCTTCATGGATCAAAGAGCCCTGCTCGGTTTATAATCTTCAAACATACCAGAAATGTATTTGGGTCCTAAACCATTCAGAGATTTATAAACTAGAAGCCCCACTTCAAAGTCCATTCTGTAGTTGGCCAATGCAAAGATTTAGGAACCTGAGAGATGTGCTCTGTCCTCTTGGTCCTGGTGAACATTCTAGCAGCAGCATTCTGAATGAGCTGCAGCTGTTTTACAGTCTTTTTGGGGAGTCCAGTTAAGAGGCCATTACAGCAGTCAACCCTACTAGAGATAAACGCAATGGATGGTCTTTTTGGGACACCAGGCTTTTGATTCAGGATATATTTTTCAGATGATAGAATGCTGTTTTGGTGACTGATTTGATATGACTGTTAAATGTGAGGTCTGAGTCTATCAGAACACCAAGATTTTGGACTTGATCCTTGGTTTTAATGGCTTGAGAAACCAGCTTTTTATTAATACACAATAATCTCACAATTTTGGTCCATACAGGTATTCATGGGCTCTATACAGTGACACAGAGAGTTTATTAAGCTGTTGTCATAGACGGTTCGAGAGCCATATATATTAGAATATCATCGGCAAGCTGTGGTAGTTAATGTTGTTGTTCTGTAGAATTTCTATATGCCCAGAGGTAGCATATAGAGATTGAACAGAAGCAGTCTGAGAACTGATCCCTTGTGGAACTCCGCATGTCATTGCCAGCCTATCAGATTCATGATTACCAATGGTGACAAAGTAACTCCGGCCATCTAGATAAGATTTGAACCAATCAAGGACTGTCCCGGAAAGTCCTACCCAATTTTCCAGCCTATCTATAAGTGTTCTTTGATCTACAGTGTCAAAGGCTGCACTGTGATCTAGTAGAACTAGAACTGTTATTTTATTTGAATCAGTATTCAGCTGTATATCATTTAAAACTTTAATCAGGGCCGTTTCATTACTGTTTCAGTAAGATAAGGGAGAACAGTATCACTGTTCTGAGACGCAGTGTGAATGTGTGTGCAGATACATTCTTGCCAATCCTGGCAAAATCAGTCATTTAGAGCAACAAAGAATTAACATGTTTTTGAAAATTATTTACTTACTTGGTACTCTGAGGTCTATTCAACTGAGTTCTATATGTATATATTATATGTAGTCTCTAACAAACAATTTATAAGGCATTTGGATACTATTTATAAAAACCTACAACATCATCAATTTGCTAAATTTAATAAGAGTAGTAATTTTTTTATTAATTGATTTAATTAACTGCTATAAACATGATAAAAACATATTCCCTTTGTGCCAATGCAATTACACTTCCTTGTTTTTATTCTAACCTACTGACATTTTAATATTATTTAATTGAACCCACCTTGAGCTCTGAAGTGTCACTTTGATCAGAAGATTCTGATGAATTTAACTTTTGAGTTTGAGTCTGAAACACAATGCCAGTAGATAAAATGCAATGTATTTAATGACAACATCAACAATCATCATGCTTGTTTAAAGTCCACCCTTGCCCAGACAAACTATTGTAAGACAAGCACATCTGTGTATTCATTTCTCTATCAAATGCAATCTAAACTTGTTGTTTTGTTTGGCATTGGTATGAAATACATTAGCTGTCAGCCTTTCTGACTCGGAATCTGGAGGAGGCAGACAACTTGATTGCAGTCAACTGGCTTGAGTTTTGTGTGCGTTTGTCACACCAATCCTATACCATAATCAAACTGCAGATACATGCAAATGCTTGTTTTAAAAGCACTTACCATGTTTGATGATTCCAGTTCGCTCAGGTTCAAAAAATCATTATGAATTTGAATCTACCAAAAGGAACATACAGCATGTCACAATAAAAAAGCATTTAGTCGAACTGTGTTCCATTTACATCAACAAAAAAAACTCTTAATACTTAATACAAAATTACTTACTGGGTTGGCATAAACCGCTCCCATCAAGCAAAACATCACTATTGTTATCTTCATTCTACAATGAACACATAGTGTTTATACTGTTCAATTTAACATGTATTAAGCTATTAAAGAAAATCTTTTTTTTAAAGAAAATAACAAATACAATAACTCTGAGAATACAATCCATGCAGTTTTTTCAATGTGTACATTATAATATAATGTAACTTTATTTTCTTCACCTTTTTTTCCGGTTTCCTAGGATCAGAGCTTTGAAACAGTAGTGGAGCTGTTAATGTGACTGCCAATGGTCCTTTATCTTTGTATTTCGGAATACCAGGCTCTGTATGTCTCTGGTTGAGACAATACAAATAGGAATAAGAAGTGTGGTGAGACAGACATGGCTATATACAAGCTAGAAACCTCCAATTAACATGATCGCATCACTTCCTCCCAGACATCTCAGCTTCACCACAATTTTTGTGAAGGTGTTTTGGTGCCGGATGCTGCATGCAACCACCCACCCACCCACACACACAATAACACACACCATCTACTCTTGCATGACCACCACACCAGTTATATGATCTACTTCAGCCTCAGGGCTTTCCACATCCCATTTGGCTCTCACCCTGATTGTCTACCACAGGATCCTTATTGTGGCACAGACTGTATACCACAAACATAGCTTTTCTTGGATCCGGTGTAAAAGGAGACCTAGCAGCCACAACAGCCAAAGTCTGTCTTTAACTTGGACCCCACACTACTGACCACGTCAGTGGTATAATCTGTGTTAAGGGGTTGGGTACTTGTGATGAGAATTCTCATCCTGGAGTCTGAAATCCTTTGTAATAACTTCCTTTGTTAACATTATCACAAATGAATATCCATCCTTAATATATATATAATATATATATATATACATGATCTATAATTAGGGCCCATTTTGCTTGTCTAGAATTGAGATCCTTAGGTCTCCGTACCTCATACATATTTTTATGGCTGGTCAAGACCAGGAATTCCTGCTTTGACGCCTGCAACCAACGCCTCCATTCCTCCAATGACTTCTTGACAACATACAACTCCCTGTTACACTAACCCTAATCCCACGTACGAGGCATCGACTTCCACAACAAACTGCCTGGAGAGGTCAGGGTGAAACAGGATGGAAGCAGAAGTGAAGTGCTGTTTCAGGTTTACGAAAGCTATGGCTGCATCAGGAGAAGAAACCAATGCTCCACCTCCACCTGCGTACTAACTGCCGGCTGGAGTAGTTGGCAGCAGCGCACACAACACACTCTCATACCTGTTTTGAGTTATTCATTTTTATGTCTATGTTGTTCATGTTCAGCCGCATCTCCCAGGTTATTGTATCTATGTTGTTGTTGACAATTGTGGTGATGTAACTTTTTATAAATGTACAGATCGTGATCATCCGTGTCTATGTTATTTTGTTACTTTCGTTTTTTGCCTCTTCTTTATGCATCCCACCTAACAGTGGGATTTGTGCTAATTTATTGAAAATTCAAATGTAAATATTTCATGTACATAACTACATGAGATATAACTATTTAGAGCTATTTGTCATGACACTAAATTGAGGTCACATGCATCCTGTGTCCTTTGATCATCCTTGGAATGTCTCTAGAAATTGATTGGAGTCTAGCAGTGGCCAATTAATATGATTGGACATGATTTAGAAAAGTCACACACCTTTCTATATAAGGTCCCACACTTTACATTGTGCTTCAGAGTAAAAAACATGTCATGAAGGAAAGAAACAATCTGTAGACCTCAGATTTGCTGGGAGAATTGTGTGGAAGTATATAGATCAAGAGGAAATAAAAATAAATATGTTGAACCACCAAGTCTTTTTGGAGCTGTCTTTCTGGCCAAACCGGTAAGAGGGGTTTAAGTCAACGGTGACCAGTGTTCAGGGTAAGACGTTATAAAGTAACGCATTACTGTAGTCAGACTACTTTTTGATGGCAACAAGTCACATAACGCATAATTTATTGAAGTCATACATTTCTAGTAAAACATTTTAAATAAATAATGCATTTCTCAATTTCCCTCAGTGCAACCAGCATAGCTTTACGTAGTGTTTATTTATAAGTGGCAACAAAGAATGCAAGGATGGCAGCACCAGCTCTCCTGGCTAAAGTTCATTATACACCTACGAAAGCCATGCGCCCAGTGACCTGCGATTTGTGCAGCCGAAGGGTGAGCTGCACAATTCAATCTTGGGAACTTGGGAAGCACTTTATAATTTCGACTACGTAATTAATACTCTTGCCAATAACCAATCACCAGAGTTGATGTTATGGCTGGCGGAATCTCTTGCCTGTTGGACAAACTAAGTTCGTTGCCAAATCATTCTCTGTTGGACAACCAAAGTTGATCAAAATACATATATTGTTTATAAACACAATTATTCTGAATAATAACAAGACAGATTTAAGATTTTTACCTCTGAATAAAGTCATTAAACAGTAATTGATTATGCACATTATAGCAAAGAGATTTCAAATTGCAATGTGCCTAATGTTTTCTTTTTTAAAAGGTACTGCATGTTTATCAGGGTCCAATACTACAGCTGTTATTTTTGTTCTTCTTTGTCCACTGCATTGGATCTATCTATTATTGAAGTCTGTACATACAGGCTGTTGAATAAGCTTGGCCTGAAAATGCACAATTATTTATAGATTTTCTAAGAGATTTTTGATTAAAGAACTAAATGCACATATTTCATCTGATTATGGTATATGATTGCTTGATGATAGGATTAGTCACACTTGCTGTATAATGATTTATAATGTTATATGTTGGTGTCACAATTTGCATTAATGACCGTAGAAGGATTTATGCACAGAGCTGCATTTCATTGCATTATTTTCTTTAGTTTACTTATCTTTCCCACCATCAAAAGGAAAACTAAGCAAGGAGCAAACATAACAAAATAGTAGGCAGGATCAACTAAGGCAGGCTAACACACAACTAGTTGATAAAAGAAATACAGGAAGATAGAAAACAGACTTGGTACCTTATAACCTAGGAAAATAAATGCAGAAAAGAAAACAATGCTTCCACAAGGACTGAAAGGAAAACACTGGCATATATACTGCGTGCACAATTATAAGACAAGTGGGTATTCTGTCCAACTCCAAACCATGTAAACTTGATTGCTCATTGGAATGAATAATGTTCAGGTAAAATGTATTGGTGTGATGAGGTAGGGTGTGGCAACAGTGAATAACACCTAATATCAAGGTGTGCATAATAATCATGACCTCAGGTAAAATGGGCCAATAAAGAGGTTTAACTGACACTGAAAAGTCAAAAATTGTAAAAGGCTTTTCAGACGGATGCAACACTCCGGCAATAGCTGAAGTATTGAGGGGTGACCACCGGACAATCAAAGGTTTTGTTGCGAATAGTCAACTGGGGTGCAAATTAACTGCAAAAGACTTGAAAATAATTAAACGTGAAGCTATCAAGAACCCATTTACCTCCAGTGCAATCATATTCCAGAACTGCAACCTAACTGGAGTGTCCAGAAGTACAAGATATCAAGTGCTCAGAGACATGGTCAAGGTCAAATAGGCTGAAACACAACCATCACCAAATAAGAGTTATACTGTAATAAGAAATGTAGTGTATAGATTCGGCAAAGAAATACCCAAAGACAAAGGTTTTGTGGACAGATTAAATGAGAGTGACTCTTGATGGACAAGATGAATGGGCCTGTGGCTGAATCACTAATGGACACAGTCAGGTGCCTTCAGTTCAGCCTCCTCACAGTGCGGATGTACTTTAGGTTATGGTGGTCAGTCCAAATGAGAAATGGGTGTTTAGCCCATTTGAGACAGTGCCTCCATGCCGTAGGGGCCTTGATGACAGCCAGCAGCTAGGGATCAACGATGTCATAGTTTCGTTTGCCGTTTCTTAGAAAAGAAAGCGCAGGGGCGGAGCTTGGCCGGCATGCCAGATTGTTGTGATAGCACTGCCCCCACCATGGTCTCAGACGCGTCCACCTTCACCACAAACGGCAACGACGGGTCGGGGTGAGCCATCACAAGCACCGAGGAGAACAGCCACTTCAACGAGTTGAAAGCCCTGTCCTCGTTGGGTGTCCAACGCAGCCGGGCCGGGCCCCCCTTCAACAGGGAGATGATCGCGGCCGCGACCTTACCAAAGCCACGAATGAACCTCCGGTAATATTTAACGAAACCAAGGAAACGTTGTACCGCCTTTACTGTGGTTGGGGTCGACCAATTATACACAGCTTCAATGCAGTCCGTTTCCATCTCCACCCCAGACGCAGAGGCGGTATCCTAAAAAGGAGATGGAATGCTGGAAGAAAAAACACTTCTCAGCCTTGACATAGAAGTCATGCTTCAGCAGCCTTTCAAGCACCAGAGTGACATGTTGCTCGCGAGTGGCTGTGTACACCAAGATGTCGTTGTTGTAAGCCAGGATCATGCATGTCACAGAAGATCTCATTAATTTACACCTGAAACACTGATGGAACATTCATAACACAGTAAGGCATCAACCGGAAATCGTAATGGCAAGTCGTAGTGCTAAACGCTGTCTTATGCTCGTCTCCTTCTTGGCTATGCATGAGATTGTAGGCACTCTGGAGATCCAATTTCATAAGGAAGCGGGCACCCTGCATGGACTCTACCACAGAGGAAATGAGGGGGAGTGGGTGAGTGTATCATACAGTGATTTGTTTAAGTGCACGGTAGTCGATGCATGGGCGCAGACCTCCGTCCTTCTTCTTTACGAAAAAGAAACTCAAGGACGTAGGAGAAGTGGAGGGACGGAATGATTCCGAGACATACGTTTCCATAGCCACGGTCTCCACATGCGACAGAGGATACACCCGACCCCTGGGCAGTACGGTTCCCGGTAGGAGATCAATGGCACAATCCCACGGCTGATGGGGTGGTAATTTGGAGGCCTTGGCCTTTGAGAAACCCTGTGAGAGGTCGAAATATTCAATTGGGATTGGAATGTCGAAGGCACTGTCAGGACTTTCCACCGTAGTGGCATTCAGCAAAACTGGAGCACACCTTCCCAGACACTCATGCAACCATCCCTCGATAGACCTTCGGGGCCAAGACACAGAAGAGTTATGCACAGACAACCAGGGAAGCCCTAACACAACGCGACATGAGATTGTGTCTACAACGTAGAAAGAAATCTGTTCAGTGTGTGTACTGAGTTGTCATTGTAACCGGAATGCTGGCCTGATGCATGAAACCCGACCCTAACGGCCAACTGTCTAGAGCATGGACAGGAAATGGCTGGCTGAGCGTGGTCAGCGGAATGCGTAAGGCGCTTGCCAGTGACCTGTCTATGAAATTGCCTACTGCCCCCGAATCTATGAGGGCCTTAAGCGGGGCAGAGCTAGGGAACCTAGGGAAAAACACAGGTAGACAGTGGGGTTACAGATCGTTCCTGTGGTGGTGCATGAGCGCCTGTGCATGAGCGCCTGTGCCGCTTCCTGGACCCAAAAGATGCAGGTGACAATACGCCGCATAGTGCCCCCTTCTGCCATATAAGGTGCACCGCTACGGGCGCCTCCTAGGTCCCCTCTCTGAATCCCGACCTCCTGTGTCACCCAATTCCATGGGCGTTGCTCTGGCTAATGGGGGGGACGCAACAAGCACGACCACTCCGGTGCGTCCTCGTGCCTGCAGGAGGCCGTCCAGCCGGATGGCAATGTCCACTAACTGATCGAACCCCAGCGTGGTGTCACGGCATGCCAGCTCCTGCCAGACGTCCTCCCACAGGCAGCACCGAAAATGGTCAATGAGGATGCGCTCGTTCCACTCAGACCCAGCAGCCAGAGTGTGGAACTCCAGAGCAAATCCCTCGCCGTCCGGTTTCCCTGCCACAGGTTGAAGAGGCGTTCACCCGCATCCCTGCCCTCTGGGGGATGATCGAACACTGCAGAAAACAGGCAGGTGAACGCCTCGTAGTCCTTGATAATGGGACTGCCATTCCTCCACGCTGAGGTCGCCCATTCCAGTGTTCGGCTGGTGAGGCAGGTGATGAGGGCCGATACCCTCTCGCGTCCGGAGGCCAGAGGAGCTGTGGTGGTAAAGTAGAAGCCCAGATGTAGGAGAAACCCCTGGCAGTGGGAAGCGGCCCCATCGTAAGCCTGTGGCAGCGATATGCGAACAGCTCCCGTGGGCTCTCGAGGTGGTAGGGCTGGTGGCAGAAGCTCAGCGGACGTGACAGAGGCTGTTCCGGGCTGTGTGGGGCCTGCTGGAGGCAAGTGAGGTCCATCACGGTGCCGAGTCTCTATAGCATTTGCCTGTTTTTCTTCACCCGGTCGCTGATTCCCGTGAGTTTGGGATGGCCTGCTGACTCCATGAGGTGGGTTATTCTGTCACCACTGGTTTCAGACAGTAGGAGTCACACTTAGTTTGCGATAGTTAATTTTGATTGCGAGAGTTTATTTTGGCAATGCAAGCTTAAAAAATGCCTAAGGCTAGTAAGAACTGTGGTGCTATGAAAATAAGGAATCTTGTATAGAGCAAAACATGACACTAAACAATAACCCACAACTTCCCCCTAACAAATAGACAGACACATACCAAACATAATTATACACAACAATGAACAGATGCGCCTGGTGTTGTAGAGGGAAAGGGGTGGTGGCTTCAGAAGGCCAGTGACGCCGATCGCTTGAGGTCAGGCGCACCAGCAAGGGGAGCCCCAGTGGAAGGAGTCGTGAAAGCTCTGGTTGCTGCTTCAGCGAAAGTTGATCATGAACAGATCAAGAAACTAAAAGACTCAGTGGATGAAAGGCTCATGTCAGTTATTGAAAAGAAGGGTGGTTATATTGGTCACTGAATATTTTGGAAATGTCACGAGCGGGCGGTGGTGAGGGAATCCAAAAACATAAAATCCAAAAGGGAGATGGAGGCAGATGCAGGGGTTCAGGGGAGGACTTTAATATTAACTAAAAGGAAAACAAAACCGAGTGCCGTGCACACAAAAACAAACAAAAACTTAAACTGGGCGAGCAGGGAGCAGGGAGCAGGGAGCAGGGAGCAGGGAGCAGGGAGCAGGAGCAGGAGCAGGAGCAGGAGCAGGAGCAGGAGCAGGAGCAGGAGCAGGAGCAGGAGCAGGAGCAGGAGCAGGAGCAGGAGCAGGAGCAGACATTAAACACTGACAGCAACCATGACACGACAATACAATGATCGGACAAACACAGGGAGAAACTGACTGAACTAAATACACAGACTAACGAGCAGGACAGAAACAGGTGGGGGCAAAACACAGCTGAACTAAATACACTGATCAACAGGAACAAGGACAAGACGGCTCAACGAAAAACAGAAAACACGGACCGGAACGGCCCCAGCTGGCCGGGACCGTGACAGGAAAGGATACAACATTTTATTAATTGTAATTTTGTGTTACTTGTTTGTTACACTTACTTCAAAAATTGAGAACAAACATGATACAAAAATGTTAAGCTGTACTGTAACAAAAAGGCTTGAAATGTTTCACTTTATGTGTATTCAATCAAAATTATGTCCCCTTTTGGTTTGAGTTACGGAAAGAAATTACTTTTCCACAATATTCAATTTTTTTAGATGCACCTGTATATTCAAGACACAAAATAGACAAACTAGGAAACAGAAGGTGGGACCAGGAACATAGAGGCGGCTAGGGCGAACAAAAAAACACAGGCTACCCCACAAACAGTGCCACTCCGGGGCACCGACAAAGGAAACAAAATGGGAAACGAGGGACAACAAGAAATTCACTGGAGAAGGACCCAGGAACCCAAGTAAAAACAAAGGAGAGAAGGAAATTGGGCTGGACACAGGAGAAAGAAGGGACCTTAAAGGGACATGGGGCGATGGTGCCATCTGACAACCCCGTAAGGTCAGAGAACCCCGAAGCTAACAGCCTTGGTGAAGGAGACGCTGACCTTGAAGAAGCTGACTTGGGTTTGAAAGATGGCAAAACCACTGCTGGCCTGGCTGGGGCAGGACTGTAGACATAGTCATGGAGAGGGTCTGCATGGTCAATGCCAGTGTCTTCTATGTCACAGTTTTAGTCTGGAGGACCAAGTTCATCGCCTGTACTAAGGCTTAGGTCAGCTCAGGAATTTGGGTCAGCTCAGGAAGGACCGAGGAAGCCGGATCTAGAAGACCTGAGGGATCTGGCACTTGGACGATGGGTTTGGATAGTTCAGAACTGCTAATTGGGATTAACCCCTGCAAAGCTCCTGGACCAGACAACATCTCAGGCTGTGTTCTTAACGTCTGTGCAGACCAATTGGCTGATGTCTTCACTGATATCTTCAACCTATCGCTACGTCAGTCAGTGGTCTCCACCTGTTTCAAAAAGTCCATCATTGTTCCTGTGCCAAAAAAGCAAAAAGTCCTCTGCATGATTGACTACCGCCCTGTAGCAATCACACCAATTATCATGAAATGCTTTGAGTGGCTAGTTAAACAGAACAAGGACCCAACAGGGCAAAGACTAACTCATTTGGGGTGCTCTGAAGTACTTCTGGTGCGCAATGTACTGCCCTCTCAGTATGCTGGAACGCCTCTAGGACGTGGAGTTATGTCACTAATGCACGCAGTGGCGCATCTGTTTCATGCAGGGGTGCAATTAAGAAATTCATTCGAAAAACAAAATCTGCCATGCTAGATTTATTTCAGAACTGTGTTCATCATTTCAAGTGTTACTTGTTCGGCAACATTAATAACAAACCTGCTAATAAGCTGTATCTTTGGACAAAGACTCTTTAACTTAATATTTTTCAGACTTTTACCTAAAACAAAATGGCCACTGAACATTTATGTGGGTGGTTGGGTTATAAATGTAATATACCATAATTCTCTGTTTATAACCCGCATCGTGTATACACCGCATCATTCATTTTATAGCTTTGTGTTTACAGTATACAAACCCAAGTATTAAACACACCCATATAAACAACAATTCCCCTGAGAATCTTTACTCGTACATACATTTTACATAAATATTAAACATGTCATAAGGCACTACATATATTCATTTGTTAAAGAATAAAATGTGTTTTTGAAAACCGTGTATTGCCAATTGTATCATATTTGCTACATGAGATTCTGAGAACACTATGTCATCAAGCCATCATCTGTGAAAACCTTCACCAGTGGAAATAGTTTTAGAAATATAGACTTGTGTATTACCCACACCCATGTATTTACCGCTGTAGTTGAAAAAAAATTGAAATCCCTGTACATGCAGTGGTTTATAAACAGGAAAATACGGTATTATTTTAACAGACAAGGATATTGGTGTAACAAAATTTGGTACATTACAAACTTATTGTCAAGACTCAGCACATGCAAGAACATTCATATTGACCAGACAGCAGAGTAGAATGTTCATACTCTTTTCCTAATGCACAGTTATTGTGCTGATGTTGCTTCCAGAGGCAGTTTGGAACTCTGTGTTGAGTGATGCAACAGATCTTAGGCAATTGTTACACACTATGCGCTTCAGCACTCAGCAGCCCTGCTCTGTGAGTTTGCATGGTCTTCCAATTTATAGCTGGGCTTCTGTTAGCTTGCAGATGCCCAACTTACCACAAGGGGTTCCTAGAACATGTCGATGCAAGTAAAACTTATTTGACACCAACCCCACCAATTCAAAACAAAGCTGAACCCCTGCACTGGCACAATTCTGGCTAAAATTGGGTGAATGATGTGTCTTTTCAGAGAGAGATCTATCATTTACAAAATTACACTGACCGGCTATGCATCATTCATGTGGGACGACCTGTTTACTTTCTTGCTAAGTATATGAGTTGGGATTGACATCCTTCACAACACAAAGTCTGCAAGATCATCTGACATGACGGAATTCCTATTATCAGGCACATTACATTTTACTGTAACATTTAAGTTCTACTTCTCTCCTTGCCTCTTTCTGAAAAAACATTGGATGAGTAAGTCAGAGAAGAAGTGCATCTATTCTGATCCAGTGGGACCTCAAGGGGTGGCTGGGTGGGGGGCACAGCCACACTGACACAATCGCTAGCTCCCACCACTGACCCCCCCCCTCGCGAGTCACATATACATTTTACATTAGGTAGTATTCATTGAAATCAATAGTTTAAAGTTTTCCAGGCAGGCTATGCATTTGTTATTTTCTTTCACATTAACTATTATGAAAAATATACATTAATGATTCTGATGATGAATCACATAACATATTAAAACAGGATTGGTGAAGATTTCAAAATGATAACTGTACTGGTATTAGTTCATGCATATCAGATAATTACAACTTTGTTTCTAAATGATTGGGGCGCTGAATAAAATTTAACTAAGAACAGAATTCAATGATGTGCAAATCTTTTAAACACTATATTCAACAGAACATAGTACATAGGCAATGTATCAAGAGTTGACACTGAGATTGTTCCTTGACAAAATATATGCCCACTTTGAAATTTATGCCAGCAACATGTTTCAAAAAGTTGGGACAGAGGCAACAAAAGACTGGAAAAGTTGTGTAATGCTAAAAAACTAAATGTAGACTTCTGTGAAGGCACCATTAATATTAAACGATATATACAGGCTTTGGAGCAACATATGCTGCTATCCAGACAATGACCTTTTCAGGGAAGGCCTTGCTTAATTCTGAAAGTTAAAGTCACACCGCAACAGCATGGCTCCATAATGCAAGTCTTGATGCTAAACTGGCCTGCTTGCATTCTAGACCTGTCACCCATTGAAAACATTTGGCGCATTATGAAACAAAACTATGACAAAGGAGACCCTAAACTTTTGAGCAGCTGAAATTCTATATCATGGAAGACTGGGAATATATTTCACTTTCAAATCTGCAGCAATTGGTCTCCTCAGTTCCCAAACGCTTACAGGGTGTAACACAGCGGTAAACATGCACCTGTCGTAACTTCTTGAAACATGTTCCTGGCATCAAATAAAAAATAAGCCTCTATGTTTACAATAACAGTACTCAGTTTCAACATTTGATATTTTATCTTTGTACTATTTTCAATTAAATATAGGGATGAATGATTTGTACATCAAATTTACGCTCGGGAAGAGACGTAGAATTATCACCAAGTGTGATGGTGAGGTGACGGACAGCTTTTCCTGGTCTTCCCAAGGTTCATGAACTCATCCCGGTCTCCTTAATTTAACTTGTCTCCAATTGTCACTCACACCAGGTCCCAATGAAGTCATTAGTATGTGTTTAAATGTTTCTCCTCTGCTCCCCTCATTTGTCGGTCATTGTTCCATGTTGCAGAGTTTTCTGTTAGTGGTGAGTTTTGGTTTCGTTTTCCTGTTTTCGTTATCAGTTATTTTCAAGTGCTCGGTGTTTCTTTGTTTAAATAAATCATCGACTGCCACTCTTGCCTGAGCCTGGTCCGTCCGCTCCACTACACCCCGACTGTGACACCAAGCGTATTGTACGACAATGTCGCGCCTATTTGAAATGAGCGTAGATGTCTTCGCAGATCGATACATCA
The DNA here is from genome assembly GCA_016801105.1 of Esox niger. Taxonomy (NCBI): domain Eukaryota; kingdom Metazoa; phylum Chordata; class Actinopteri; order Esociformes; family Esocidae; genus Esox; species Esox niger. The sequence continues at coordinate 27,173 of JACXGJ010005303.1, forward strand.
AATACTTTGGTGGACGCGAGAATGCGCTGTACCTATCCCTATTTACATATGCAACACCCGTTATGTGGGTACATACATACATGCATACATACATTCTGCATGAATTAATCTGCGCAGACACGGAATTCACTTTTGCATTCCAGCCTAGAGCTGTGGTCCTTTAGAAGAGCAATCTCCTCCATTGTTAGGACTGGTTTATTTCTATTATCACTAGTCAATTTAAGGCCTGTTAGCTAATCAAGATGCCAGCCGTCGAGAATGTTATTATCATTTATGATCTCCGTGTATGTCAATTCTGTTGGGATTAGTGACTTTGGCAAAGCAAGTTCATTTGTCTAGCACACTCTTCTGTTCCTCACCCTCAATGGGTTTTAAGAACGACTGGAAAGATTTGATGGAATTAGTTTCAATAATGCCACTGCTGTAATAGTATCACTGCTGTTGTTACTTTAATTTCTTAACTGTGAGGGCTGCAAATATTGTCACTGAAGAAAAGCTTGGAAAGTAATATATATTTTGCAATACATAGATTTTTTTATATTGTGATTAATTTTTTTTGTTGCAAAGATGAAAATGTGTATTCTATGTATATTGTGTTAATCAAATGTAGTTGTTACTGTAAATTGAGTACAGAATTTTATACCGATTCACTTATCCAACACTTCCTCTCAGCCAACTCAGCTTAACTATACTTTTCTGGAAGTGTTTTAGAGCCACACAAAAACACACTTTTAAACGTTACTCCTTTTAGTCCCTTTGTTGTTACTCCCCTCGCGGACTTATGTCAATATAATTTTGGATGCTAAACTATAGGGTGTAAGGGCTCTTGTAAAAATAAGCACGCCTACTCAAGGAACTAAAGTTGGAATGTCAAATACCCACATGTCTTCTTCCTGTGGAATGATTACATTTTCTAAAAACAATACAGCAAGTACATACTGTACATACATATGTTTCTTTATATACAGCAGGTATGTTGGAAGGGATAGAGTCTAGTGGTGGGAGAAATGGTGATTATTCCAGCCATGAGCCTATCCTTCCTATTTCTCACTTCACTTGACCCCATGTTTCCTAATGTGTAAACCTTTCAGCCCATGTAAACAAGGGTAGGATCATAAATTCGTAATGAAGTACATACATACGCCCAAGTGCTGTGTGATGAATGAAGATGATAATGAACAAAGACAAGAATGTCTTGAAATGTATTAATAAGAAGGATCAATGCTTTGCGGTCTTTGATGGCTGATTAAATTGATGTGCAGGCTTTTTCTAGCGGACTCGTTTCCCTCTTGGGTCTAGCTTGCCACTGACTCACAGCCTCATGTATTTGTTCCAGGTTGTGGATTCCGATGCCTGCTGCAGGTCGGGTTGCTGTCAGCGAAGTCCATTATATATTTTCTTGTGTTTGATTGTGGATGTATCTGCTTGCAAGGGATTTGCATGGGGGTGTGGGGGTGCAAACATATTGAAAACAATTAATTGAAGTAGAAATGATGCTACTATAGATGGTTTACAGGTAGATAATATCTGCTTGATCACAGGTGATTTATTCTGAAAAGAAATCATAGTTGCTTGTTGTGTACAATTTGTTCACAAATCGTCACATATACAAACTTGTTTCCTGTAATGTTTACAGTGATGGAAAAGTATTTGATCCCCTGCTCATTTTGTAAGTTTGCCCACTGACAAAGAAAGGATCCGTCTTTCATTTTAATGGTAAGTTTATTAAGGTTTTGACGTTTGGCAACTTGAACCTTCAGTTCCCTCCACAGATTAATATGCTTTTTGAGCCGCCACTTTGTTGCCTGGGTATGTGTTTTGGGTTAATGCCCTGGCTGAGGGAAGTAGGTTCTCATGCAAGATTTGACTGTACATTGCCCTGGCCATCGTCCCTTTGATGTGGTGAAGTTGACCTGTCCTCTTAGCAGAAAATCACCTGCAAAGCATAAGGTTTCCACCTCCATTTTTGACGTTGGGGATAGTGTTCTTTGGGTCACTCTTCCTCCTCCAAACATGACGAGTTGAGTTAATGCCAAAGAGCTCGATTTTGGTCTCATCTGACCACAACAATTTCACCCAGTTCTCCTCTGAATCATTCAGATGTTCATTGGCAAATTTCAGTCAGGCCTGTACATGTGCTTTCTTGAGCAGGGGGACCTTGTGGGCGCTGCATGATTTCAGTCCTTCACGGCGTAGTGTTTCTTTTACGTCCTCTGTTGTTTTCTGTCCTTGTCTGTTTATTTTTTTTTCCTTCCCAGGTGCGGTGTGTTGCTGTAATGAACCAATCCTGAGCAGCTCACCGGCCTATAAAGAACCCAGTTTAGAGTGTGTAAAAGTAGCTTAGCATAGCAAATTTTTGTGTTTGCTGTGTGTGAGAGTGAGTGAGACATAATTACAGATATAGATTACAGGAATTAGGGTTAGGTTAGTTTTGAGTTCGTGAAAGAGTGGCTTGTGATTGTGCTTGTGGTGTTTTCCCTCATCTTAGTCCCCTGTGGAGTAGGGCTAGGAAGATACCCTGGGGTTTACATACGCCCACTGTTATATATACTAGGTTAGAAGCCAGTGGCTGTCGCCCAGTGTAATTGTAGCATTGAGGTCAGAGTTCTGCTAGGGAAGTTTTGGTTAGGCAGGTATAGAGGTGTAGGGAAGTACAGGGTCCTTTGTATTTGTTTTCTTTGATTTGACAGACCGCTGGCATTGCCCTACTCCTGCTTGTGTTACCCTGCCCTCTTTCCCTATTGTTTGTTACATTGTATGGTTTGTGATTTACTTTAATTAAATACCCAAAACATTGGGCTAGCCCATCAGCCTGGTTGTCTGACTTCCTTCCTTGCATCCACTACCCCACGTGTTGCTGCTACCACCGGGAGTATACAAGCAGTGGGGTGTTGCGTGCGCCTCCCTCGGAAGGCGTCCGTAACAGTTACCCATTGTTTTCTTGGTGACTATGGTCCCAGCTGCCTTGAGAGTCCACAAGATCCTCCTGTGTAGTTCTGGGCTGATTCCTCAACATTTCCATGATTCCTCTGAATGTGAACAATTTGAGCAGTGTGCTCATGTTTTCTCACATTGAAAGAAAGAACGGGGAAGAGTGGGAAAGAGCAGTATTATTACCCTGGAAAACTAGAGGGTGGTTAGTATTTGTAATGAATCCCACAATCTCCAGCCAAAATGCTGAAGTGACTACAACCAAAATCAGGATCAGGGAAAGAAGTAGGTACCTGTGTACAGAGATTTAACTGGCACGTAATAAACGTTCACTGTGAACTTCAGCTAGTAACTTTCAACCCCAGCATTGCAGGGATGTTATCCTGTAAATTTGTCTTCATAACTACGACTACCAGCCTTGTGTAGATGCCGGTAGTGTTGGAAGTGTTCAGCAACCTGGAGATCCAACATGTTTTTTATATTTTCCATTTTCAAAACACTGACTTCATGATCAAAAACAGAGGAAGATTTCATTGTCAATCCAATAGACCATTGTTTACAGACGTGGGGAAATTTGCAGACTTCTGACCAATCACTGAATGCAAGCCACAAAAGAAAGCTAGAAGATAGTGTATTCTCTGCAGAAAAAATGCTAATTAATGTAAAGACCCAGAGTGTTGCAACCAGGGCAAAAATTGTGAATGTGCATGTGACACAAAGTAGAGTTATATATTGATCTTTATAGAACTAAGACAATTGAGTGAGGTGTTTTGGCTATCTGGCATGTGTTGACAGCATCTCAATTGGGTTAACATCAAGACTTAGGCTTGGCCAATCCAAAACACATATATTCATTCTTCCAAGACATTCTTTGGTAGATTTGCTTGAATGCTTAGGCTTGTTGCTTTGGTGGAAGACCCATTTTCAGCCCAGCTCCATCTCGTTGACTGAAGGCCTGACTTTCTGTTCAAGGATCTCCAGCAATACCTCATGGTTCCTTTAAGGATGTGCAGTCGATGAAAAGCATCCCCAGGTCTTGATATTCCCACCACCATGGTCCAGGTGGTCTCTGTCAAAGTTAAGACATGTAATTTGGTTATTTTTTGACAGTGTGGGGATTTTCTATAAAATGCATACATAAACTTATACTTATGAAAATATTAATGTGCTATGAATAATCACGTAGTTTTATTATAAACATATTAATGTGGAATCCACACCCACATTAAATGACTTCTGGGATAGGAAGCATTATACTTATTGAATCCACTGTTGGGGTGTCCTGAGTGTGGCCCATGAGCTAGTCATAAAGTGTACTCTGTGATAAGAGATGACCTGAGTGTGGCCCATGAGCTAGTCATAAAGTGTACTCTGTGATAAGAGATGACCTGAGTGTGGCTCATGTGCTTAACGTAACACTTTGTGGACAATGTTGGACATGACCCAAGTATGAACCATAAGGAGGTTGTGAATTATTGTCACAAATTACAAGCATTCAGGGAGATAGAAGATATGATGCGCACCCCACCTGGGGGGGGGGGGGGGGTTTGTCAACCAGGCAAAGTCAGATGGCGTAATGTGTGAAAGTTCTGTATAAAAGCCATGGTCTGGACTCAGAACATTGGGGGTGTATCTGCAGAATGACCTGGGTTTAATGTCTGTCATTATTGTATGATTATCATTAAAGTCTATTGGATTGACAAAGTCCTGAGTTGAAGTGCATTTGTTTTTAATAGAGAGTGGTTGATTTTCCACGACAACAGCAGACATATAGCAGTGATATAATGAATGCCTTTCAAATCTCCAGATGTTATGTATTGTTTGGTATTAAGCTTAATTATTATTTTTCTTGTGGATCTTTGGGATATTTTGGAAAGGATGTCCACATCTAGGCAGAGTTGCTATCATATTAAATGCTCACCATGTATCTTTTGATTCACAGTGGACTGATGGAGTTCAAATCTTTTAGAGGTGGTTGCATAACCTTCCACAGACTGATGTGCTTGCACTACACTCTTCCTGATGTCCTCTGAGATCTACTTTCCTCTTGGCATGGTGTGTTTTGTGTTCTGTATGGGTAACAACAGACACTTAACTCATTCCTAAGGATTCCTTTGATTATTTAATTTGGTATCCCATTCTTTACCCACCAAATTGCACTTAGCTACTGAATGTAACTTGGTGTTCACTAGTTTTTGCAACTGCACTTCCTTTTTAATTTAGTTTTGCATGATTTCCTCTTAACCAACATATGGAATTGGTAACTATGAACTTGATATAATGGATAAAACTGACTGGTTCTGATTAAAGATTTACTGGTGAAATTGAAAAAGATTCCTGAATTATAGGCTGTAATAAGCAATATTTCTAGGCTGTGGCATTTACCAACCCAACCAATCATGGCTCAGAGATGACAAACTAAGACGATGAACTCTAAACAAAATAATTATGCTTTACTAAATTGCCTCTTGTTCATTTCCTTTCATATACAAACGTTGTGTCATTTGTACTTTTAATCCATTATGTAATATTTACTGCTAATTATCTTATAGCTCATTATCTGGTATGTGGCTATGCTCACAAGCCGTTGGTATATAATTGTTGGAATCATTATGTAAACAAAGTCTCCTTTCTGTATTCAGTCTCTAAATGTTTTCTACCATTAGCAGCAACATTAAGTACAATTCTGATGATGTATAACTGTACTTGCAGTAGCAAATAAAGAGGATTTGGTTTCAGTCAGAAAGAGAGAAACCTGAAACTGAAGGACATCTAGTGGTGCAAAGCAGCTACATCAACACTGCAGACTTGACAAATGAAATATTAGTGTTTGACGAAATCACCATCAAAGAGTAAGCAACAGTCACTCATTTTAAATAAACAGTATATTAAATATTACACTTCAACGTTGAGGACCGAATGTCCACTTCCTGCATAATATATCCCACCCACGGACAGGTGCCATGATAACGAGATTATCAGTTTTATTCATTTCACCTGTCAGTGGTCATTATGTTATGGCTTATCGATGTATGTCGTCATGTAGTTCACCCCCTGGAAAGTAAATGGAAAGTTTTGTTTGTACATATTTCAACAAATGTATATAACAAGACCTCGGTAAAGACAAACTACTGGAACTGTGTGCTCTGGACAGATGGTCAAAGGTGGATTTTGATGGCTGCAATGCCAGGTGCTATGTTTGGCCAAAACGAAACTCTACCTCATACCCACTGTAATGCATGTTACAGTTGGATTATGTTTTGGGATACTTTGCTCCCTCAGGTTCAATGAATCAACCACGAATCATGCCTTATTGTTTGAAAAAGTATTAAGGAGAATAGGAAGCCATTTGTCAAAAAGCTGAACTGAAGATGGATCTTGCAAAAGGACAATGAACACATAACACATTTTACAACAGAAAGGCTCAAGAGAAGATTAAGAAAATGATGCATGTCTGAGACAAAGCCCATATCTCAAGCCTATCAAAATGGTACGGGGAGACTTGAAGAAAGACATCGAACATGACACAGTTGAAGCAGTACTACAAAAAAGTGGGCAGAAATTTCTGCCTGTCAATAATTGAGAAATTACAGTTACAAAAAGTGACTACAGTTATTGCCACCCAGGGGGGAATACACCAGCTACTGAAACAGGGGTGTACATTTTTTTCTGCATTATGAAATAGCATTTGGCTTTATATTAATAGTAAATTCCCATAATGTCCAATTGTCCAGTTGAACTATTGTTGTGACTTGATTGAAAAAAATGCTAAATGTTTGACAGAATAATGATACTAATGCTAAAAAAAGCTGTAAAATAGGAAATGGAGTAATGAATCTCCTCCACAGATAAGGTAGCCTCCTTAGAGCAATGATAGAAATACAGTCCCCTCCAAAAGTATTGGAACGGCAAGGCAAATTCCTTTGTTTTCGATGGTCACTGAAGTCATTTAGGTTTAAGATCAAAAGATGAGTATGAGACAAGAGTTCAAAATTTCATCTTTTATTTCCTGGTATTCACATCTAGATGTGTTAAACAACTTAGTACCAGCTTTGCACAAACTGTGATTGCGATTTTGTTCTATTGTTCTTATTTCAGCTTGTTCAGGTTGGTTGAATGACATATTTATTTTTTAAATAGTTCCACAGAAAAACAATGGAACTGAGATCAGGTAGAACATTAACTTTTTTGTTCCTACCCTTATTGAAAGTGACAGAGACATCATGCCATCTTGTGAATAGACCAATAGTGTACTGACCCCTTGGTAACAAAATATGGAACACAATGATACAGAAAAGCTTTTGTTTGTTAATGTAGTAACGTGGTTAGTGGTCTTAATTAAAGAATACAGTTAAACTTAGCAGTTTCTGGAGTGTAATATCCTGATTAACACAGGAGCTCCTAGGTCATCTTCTCTGACGTGTCAAATTTTCTGCTTTGCCCAACACCTGGTCATCTAATGGTTAGATGGAGGCCTGGAGAGGCCAACAAGCCATAGTGTCTCACACCCACTGTGAAATTTGGTGAAAGATCGGTGATGATCTGGGGATGCTTCAGCAAGGATGGAATTGGGCATATTTGTCTTTGTGTAGGACGCATGGATCAAGCCAAGTACAAGGTTATCCTGGAAGAACACATGCTTCCTTCTGCTCTGACAATGTTCCCAAACTCTGAGAATAGATTTTTTTCCAGCAGGACAATGCTCTATGCCACACAGCCAGGTCAATCATGGTGTGGATGCAGGACCACCAGATCAAGACCCTGTCATGGCCAGCCCAATCTCCAGACCTGAACCACATTGAAAACCTCTGGAATTTGATCAAGAGGAAAATTAATTGTATCGAGAGGAAAGCTGAGCTACTTGAATTCTTGTGCCATGAGTGGCATAGTCACCCAACAGCAATGTGACCGACAGGTGGAGAGCATGCCAAGATGCATGACAGCTGTGATAAAAATGTTATTCCACCAAATTTACATTTCTGAAAATATTAGTATTTTGAGGTTGAAAGATTAATATGAATTTGTTTTCTTCGCAATTTTTCAGGTCTGAAAAAAACAGTTGTTATTTTCTACAAATTAGTACTCTAAATTACAATATTTGGAATTTGGGAGAAATGTTGTCAGTAGTGAATAGAATAAAACAAATATGTTCTTTTTACTCAAACACATCTCTATGAATTGTAAAATAATGGCATCCTCTCTAGACCTGTTCAACTGGTAGGCAAACTGTTAGGGATCCAGTTTTGGAGGGGGGCGGGTCTTTTGAAGCACTGATGATCTTGGGGGTGAGTGCGACATGTTGGAAGTAATTTAGGCCAGAGGCAATCGATTGCTTGGGCACTGGCACAATGGTTGAGGTCTTGAAGTACATGGGGACAACCATTTGGGCCAGTGACAGGTTGAACATTTCAGTAATAACCTCGGCCAGCTGCCCAGCACATACTTTGGGCACACGCACAGGGACTCTATTGCACAATCAACAGCTTTATTTCTTGCAAGGAAAGAGAATACACAGTCACGAAGTAACTGTGGAGAATTTCTAAAGTAACACAGGACAATCATCAGTACAGAAAAAGCAGCGTGGAAAGATACTGCATAGCTGTCCAGTGTCAACAATACATGCCCCCTTTGGTTTTACCCAAAAGGGTAGGTTGTCCCCCCACCTTACTTTAGGGGACTAAGAACACTGTAGGCAACCTTTTCAACTCAGAAGAGCCACACACCATTTGGACAAACAACAGATACACTGATGGTTTCAACCCATTCAGAGATGACCCAATGATCTACTGATACCATTCACTGATGACATAAACAAATAAACAGAGACCAGATCCCCCTTTACCATATTCCTTTCAAGTAAATGGGACTCTGTACTTTCCCATTTACTCGATACTTGAACCAGTAATTCCTTTATACATTTGTTGAAAAAAAATACATCAGTTCAAGAAAATCCACAACACACCCCCATACCATCACGGAAGCTGGCTTTTGCACTGTCCGCTGATAACTAGCTGGATGGTCCTTCACGTCTTTGACGAATAATCCTATATTTGATTTGTCAGACCACAGAACAGTTGTCCGCTTAACCTCAGTCCATCTAAAATGAGCTAGGGCTCAGAGGAGGCGCCAGCATTTCTGGATGTTGTTAATGAATGGTTTCTTCTTTGCATTGTAGAGTTTTCACTTGCATTTGTAGATGTATCAACTTACAGAGAATGGTTTTCAGAAATGTTCTTGAGCTCATGCAGTGATGTCCACTACAGAATCGTGTTTTCAATGCAATGCTGCCTGAGGGCCCAAACATCACAGCCATCCAATACTGGTTTTTGGCCTTGCGTACAGATATTTCTCCAGATTAAAGATTCTATGAATCGTTATGTATGTTTATGCTATGTAACGTAGATGATGAGATCCCCAAACCCGTTGCAATTTTACATTGAGAAATGATAGATTTAACAGTGAGAAGGTAAATCTCTTGTGCAAATTAGTTTTGTTGGACCACGTATGCAGAGCCGGCCAAGAAGAGTGAATGTCTCTTACGGAGTGCGTGAGTGATTGGCGGATTACCCATTAATATATCGCGTACTGGTTAGAGATGCAGACTGCCATGCAGGCGACTGGTGTTTGATCCTCACCACAGACAAAACTTTTGTTCAGGATTGATAGAAACATTGCTGGCTACAAGCTTCAGTAGCTACATAATAGCAAGCCTAAAAACTGTGCATGGTTAAATTGTGTTAATATCTGATGGATCTTCGAAGTACTCATCCGTGTAGACCACAATATAGACCACAATGTCATGTTTTCAAGAAGCAGGACCCAAGCGCGGACACAAAAAATATAGAAAAGGCTTTAATAACAGATTGGAAATAGGAAAACTACAAGTAACGGGCAGGCAGAACAACACAGACTGTGGCAGGGACAGACATAAACCCAGTAGAAAACAAAATAACTGACTTAAGGGCTAATATAAGAGGACAAATTAAGTAGGGAGTTAACGAGGACCAACAAGACACAGGTGCAAACAACAAGGACATGTACATGTTGCGGGTAAGGACACAAACAAAAACCAAACGCAATGAGGCTACATTCAAAACCAAACCATGTCACACACAACCCCTTTCACAGTAAAAGAGGGAGGGTTTCTACAATTCTCTCTTTTCACTTGAAAAAGTCTGTTATCAACTCCTATATTTATAGTTATTGTATCTTAAAATGAAATAACTTTGTCAGTGTGAAGTTCATCTTCAGTCTTGCTAGAAATTGCTTAATTTTTATGACTATTTCAAGTGGCTATTAAGCTGTTAAAACGGTCTGTGGCAAAAGCCATACAGTTCATAGATGCTATTTGTGGTGGAATGAGAAACTTAATGACTTACTCAGTTTTACACAATGCTTAATGGTGTCTAGCTGAATGTTCAAACTTGGCGTGATGTTAATGCATGTTACTGTATACAGAACAGTATGTACTTCACCGTCATCTGTGAAGTACGTACTTGTAGTATATAATATGCGGTTTGAGATTCAGCCATTGCTTTGATTTACATAGTTCACACATCGTAGCGGATGGCTTTTCAACAGTCATTGTTCTCTAAAATAACTTACAAGCCATGGAGCCATTCTAAAGAAACAATCCTGCCATGGAGTGATTGAAATAATTGTTTTCATTATAGGTACACTACAGCCAGACTAAAACTTCGCTGGCCACAAGTTTCAGTTGCTACATTATAGTACGCCTAAAGTAAAACGTTATGGTTAAATTGCGATGCATGAACTGCACCAGCTATGAACACCAGCTTCCTCTCAATTGTGATTTAAAAAGCATAGTTCACATAGCGTAGTGGAACTATCCTTGGAGCGATTTGAGTCATTGTTTTCATTACTGCATAGCTAGAGTTCTACATTAATTGCTCATGAGTGACAAAGTAAATAAATCTGCAAACGATCTAATCAAGGATCTAAACTTAACACTGTAAAATTCTTTAGGTACGGTAGCACCACAAGATAAAAAGGAAATATGCAACAAGAAACTTGCTCCCTGGTACACAGTCAATACTAGTGCACTGAAGCAAGCCTCCAGAAAATTGGAGCACAAGTGACGCTCCACAAAGTTGGAAGTATTCAGATAGACAGCACACTAAAATACCAAAAAGCACTCACATCTGCTCGATCAGTATATTTCTCCAACCTGATTGAGGTGAAAAAAAATCCAAAATGTCTCTTTGATGCATTTTCAAAGTTAACGGAAAAGCAACATTCAACAAGTGAAGTCGGTCTTCACTTTAGCTGTAACGAATACATGACTTTCTTTGATGAAAAAATCATCACCATTCGAAAATAAATAACTGACTCCTCCTTAAAGTCCCTAGGACATTCAGGACATTCCCCACATTTCCTGAGAAATACCTGAACCAGACCAGATGTCAATGGGGACACTGGAACTTTTTTATCCTGTATCGTAGGAGCTATTTCCGGTGCCAGGTCAGCCAATGTTGAACATAATAAATTGCTACCTTTCCTATGGATGTGTACCAAACTCACAAAAAATTGGGGAAATAAAGCCTTTTCTAAAAAAAATAGAATCTGGATCCGGATATCCAGACAACTATAGGCCAATATCGAACCTCCCATTTCTCTCAATAATCTTATAAAAATGTGTTTCCCAACAACTGAATGCATTCCTGAAGACAAATAACATTTATAAAATGCTCCAGTCTAGTTTCAGACCCCATCATAGTACTGAGACTGCACTTGTGAAGGTAACAATTGGCCTTCTGATGGCCTCAGACAAAAGTTCTGCATCTGTCCTGTTGCTTCTTGATCTCAGTGCTGCTTTTGACACTATTGATAAGTCCTTCTCTTAGAGAGACAGGAAACCCATATTGGTCTACGTGGGAATGTTCTAACCTGTTTTAAATCTGAAAGACATCAGTTTGTATGTGTGGATGGCATATCCTCTGACAAATCAAAGTATGTTTTGTTGTTCTTTAAGGCTCAGTTCTGGGCCCATAATTGTTTTCACTATATATGCAGCCTCTTGGTGATGTAATCTGGAATAACAGTGTCAATTTTCACTGTTATGCTGATGACAAACAGTTATATATTTTGATGAAGCATGGAGAAGCCCCAAAATTAGCTACTCTGGAAGAATGTGTTTCAGATATTAGATAGTGGATGACAGAGAGCTTCTTGCTTTTAAACTCAAGAAAAACAGAAATGCTTGTTTAAGAAACCAAGAAACAAAGAACTTTGTTGGCAGATCTCATTGTGAACCTTGACGGCTGCATGTTCGTATCCCAACAAACTGTAAGAAATCTTGTCATTACCCTTGACCCTGACCTTTCCTTTGATTAACATAAACTATGTTACGTTTCTACCGCGGTCATAAAGACCCATGAAGATTAGGCAAATTATCCGCTGACGTAGACCCTTACCCTGACGTATGCCCTTACCCTGACGTACGCCCTTACCCTGACGTACGCCCTTACCCTGACGTACGCCCTTAAACCTGACGTACGCCCTTACCCTGACGTACGCCCTTACCCTGACATACGCCCTTACCCTGACGTACGCCCTTAAACCTGACGTACGCCCTTACCCTGACGTACGCCCTTACCCTGACGTACGCCCTTACACTGACGTACGCCATTACCCTGACGTATGCCCTTACCCTGACGTATGCCCTGACGTATGCCCTTACCCTGACGTATGCCCTTA
>JACXGJ010005304.1:0-11799 GCA_016801105.1 Esox niger
TCTTCTTGTCTTGTTTTAAGATTTATGGCAAGTGTCCACTTCAGCTGAACCATGGGAATAAACGGTCAAGATATTAAGGTATGCCGAAATGTTTCTTCGCACACTGCCAACCAACCCGGATGCAGGATAAGACGAGAGACTAGCTAACGCTAGCAAGCTAATGTTAGGGAGAGTCGGGACTTGTAACGTTAGACTGGGCTATGCATTAGCTATCTATCTAGCTATTAGCAGAACTAGCAAGCTAACATTATGCTACTGTAACCTAGTTAGGTTGTCACTTCAGCACTCGATAATGAATTAGTGTGGAATTACATTTTAATAATTGATCTATAGGCAGTAGTTGAGCCTACAACTACCTGGATATCAATTTCCATAGGCTAACGTTACTAGTTGTTGTTATTAGCATGATAACTACGACATTTGTGCTGGCTATCTAGCTAGCAACACTTGGCTACGTAACTAGCTCAGCCAACTACTGTACACTATTGCTACCTACTAATGTTATTCCTCTGCCCTCCCCATTCGATGGAGAGCAGGTGTATTCCAGCCAGGGCCTGTTTTCCAAGCTAGCCTGGCTGGCACATATGGAAATTATTTAGCTGTTTGCCTAAACACAATGATTGATATCTAACGGTAGGTAACTGTTATCGCTTGTTAGCTAGTACTTCAATATACCTAGCTAACACATCGACTTGCCGCTGTCGTTATCTGATATTTGCTAGGCTGAAATTGAGCTACTTATTACAGCAATACCTTGCCGATAGTCGGCAACAACAGTTGTTATAGGATGGATTGCGTGTTCTTGTTTTGTTTCCACATATGTTTTCAGATATCTAAAGTATGTTAGTCATTGCCGGTCAGTTAATGCTTGTTGCATGTAATTGAGTGGAACACTGAATAAGTAACTAACGTCAGTTAGCTAGACAGGACACCTGTTTCTGATATGTCAGCACTAATAGTATTACCTGGCTAGTACATGCTAAAATAGTTGATGTTTCATTAGCTATATTCAGCATTATAATGATTATGTATATTGTGCATTTTCAGTGTTTTGTGTCACGCTTACTACTATGCCTGAACAATATGTTCTTACACAATGTCAACATTGGTGTCCAGTTTCTATGACCACTGAGCTGACCACATGACTTTACTTTTATTAACTTAATCACTATTGCGCATAGCGCAAGTTCTTCTTTGAGCATGCAAAAATAACTAGTAGGCCTTTGCCTGGTCAAGTCTTTTTAACTATGCTGAATTTTTCCCTTAGAGTCTATAATCTCTAAACGTTTTAATTTGCCTAGCCAATGTCTGGGCTAGTAATGACCATTTCTAAATAGTTGGGTCAGACACAAGGCAAAAAAACACTGATGTGCTGTAGTAGTCCATTAAATTGGAAACCTAAATATGGGCTTTTCTGTGGCAACTTACTGTTGTCAATATAGTTAACTTAACCCTTGGAGCAACACCAAAACGAAGTGTTAAAAATATTTAGGCATGTTTAGATTAACAGGTTATTAGTACTGAAAATAAATTGTAGCTATATTTCTGCTTTAATTTACCACTACTTTGGTCAGGAGTAGGAATAAAAGGGAAACGCTTTCAGTTTCATTACACCAAGATTTGGATAGATAAGAAGAAGTTAGGTCTTGACATTGCTTTTACTGCTTCTTCCAGTTCACGACACCACTTCTCCATTAGAACTTATTTACTGTCAATTTGAAAACCATCTGTCCCCTCTAATTTGATTTGGTTTCGGATTGAATTAACACATCAGACAAAGCTAACAGCAAAGGTCCTAGACGTCCAGCAGACTGCTCTACTCTACGTTTTTTGTGATTTTGACCTTTGATCCTTTTTATAAAAGTAATGGAATTTCTTGCATTTGTGCGATCCTAATTTGGTCACTGACAAGTGTCAATGTCCTCCATAGGTGTAACCTCGCGGCATTGTGCAACCTCTTCAAGACAATGGAGCCAGATGTCATCCGCATGTACTCCTCCTCCCCACCCCCAATGGAGGATGGTGCCGAGGAAGAAGATGATGAGTTTGGGGACTTTGGGGGCTTCTCTGGAGTTCCCGCCAGCATCAGCTTCACAGAATTTGACACCCCAGCGACCTTCAACCAGACTCCGGCTTTGGCCGCCACCTCACCACCAGAACTCGTCAATAACGGAGGGGTGGTTGGGTCGTCAAACCTCAGCTCAGGTCCCATGGGCAGGGTTCCCCTGAACGAGCTCTCCAAGTCAAACAGTGTCATGCAGGGAGGCTGTCAGGATGACAGCCTCTCGGAGAGAACTGTGTTTGTGGAGGAGTTGAAAAAGCTTGCTGATCACACGGAAGCCAATAATCATTCGAACACCCTGGACATATCTGGCAGCAGTCAAATTGAAAACATAGACAAGATCCTTGATTGTAATGGCGGGGTTGCTGAGGTTCTAACAAATGGTTTTGGCACTTTTGAAATGGCGGGAAACCAATCTTTGCAGAGTTCTGTCCACTTTAAAAAGAAAGGAACCCCCTTGGTCACCACAGAGTGCGCGGAAATCGACCCCCCCGGTAGCCCAGAGAACGACTTTGCAGATTTTTCTGCTTTTTCTAACACAGTTGCTCAAGGACACCCTAGCGAGGTAACAAACAGCTTGAGGGAAGACTTGGACAATCCCAACAGGGACAAATGCCTGGCAGGGAATGCCTGCCAACAGGAGCAGGAACACTCTAATGTAGAGCAGGGAATCAGCGCAAAGGATAATGTCAGGGACACATTATGTAGTCACATTAGAACTGAACCCAACAACATTGCAGGCTCAGTCTACTTGCCGCAACCTGCTGAGTCCAGAGGAACAACTGAAGGTTTGAGCAATGGGGGCGGGAACTTTCACAGAGACGCTGCTAACTCTGAACAAAGGGACTTTGAGCCTGACTTCGCACATGAGCAGTCTGGTCTCCGGCAGGTTTGTAGTGAAGAATCTTCTACCGCTGTGTTTTTTGGCAAGGACTCTGCCACGAAGGTAGTTGACATAGAGGCACAGGTCACACAGAATGGTCTGGATTTGGAGCAGTTGGAAGATGATGATGATGATGATGATGATGATGATACAGCAAGTGCCCATGAAAACGGGCTTTTGCCTGAAACTGACAGTGCAGATGGGGATGGTGAGCAAGCAGATGAGAGACGTGGGTCCGGAAACGAGACAGAGGCCGAAACCGAAACGGAGACTGAAACGTCTTTTGGCCGACCGCTGTCCACGGATGCTCTTGAGGAGTTTGGCGACTTCAGCACAACTGGCTCCGTGCCATCACCACCTCTCCAAGAGGAGACGGCCACACCCGCCGATCACAGCCAGTTGCCGGAGGATGATGATGGTGAAGACTTTGGAGACTTTGGGGACGTGGGCTCTTTTAGCGGGCAAGGCTTTGTTGACTTTGATCAGCCATCATTACAGGGAACCCCTGCCTCACAAGAAGTAGGGGACGACAATAAGGACTTTGGCGATTTCGACGCTCCCAAGAGCAACATTGGCGATAATAAGCCTACCGAGGATGAAGACGGAGAGACATTTTCAGATTTTCCCGGCAGTGACAGTTTTGCTGACTTTAGTTCAGCTCCTGTTGGTGTGGAACCTGATGCGGATGCAGGTTGGAACGCCTTTGACGAACCTGAACAGGGTCATAGGGATGGCGACTCCTGGGCTGCATTCGGAGAGGATGCCGCCCCCGCCGTCACTGTGTCTTTGGAAGCAGGCGAAGATGATTGGCGAGAGAGTGAACCTGCAGCAGCCCATCCAGCCCACAAAGACCAGATCAGCAGAAAAGACAGTCAGTCGGTACGTTTTGTATCCTTCTTTTGGTGCAAGTCTGAGCAGCCAGGGCCCAGAATTCTTCTCTTGTTCAGAAGGAAAGCTTAGGGCAGGTTGTCACCTTTAAGGTGAGGAATCCCATCACTTGAGTGTGGCTGCCTACGTCTGTCATTTCAATGTAGCAACAAAAATGAAATGCACGACTGGATGAAAGTGTTTTAAAAACCCGTCTATACTTTCTGTGGGTGCAAAATGGGAAGTTATTGTATTGCATTTTTCAGGGAAATTGTAGGTGTATTGTAGTGGTGTAGGGAACTGTGATACTCTGTGACGTTTATCCCCAGAGTACATAGCTGTAGCCCACACCTGCACTCCTCTCAGGAATGTGACTATGCATGGAATTCCACCTTCTCAAGTACTGACTAAACAATGACTCCTTCGTTGTTGCTGCCTTTGTTGTCTGCCACTAAAACCCATTGAAGATATTAATTCTGTTGATTTAATCAGGTCAGTGTGTCCGTCATTGTTTAACAAAGTAGAATACTTCTTTATTGTTCATCAAGACAAAACAGTTTTTTTTTAAGATTGTTTTTGTCCATTGTGTTGTCCAGCAATGCTCAATTGCTTTGAGCTACAGTGCTTGACAAACGGCCTCAACCATGACCTTATTCAACAACATCGTTGTTGCTTGTATGTTGAATGTGAACAGAGGGAATGTTGAAGCCGTGTCTAATCCAACAATGTTGGTCATTATTTCCTGTCTGCTCTACTAGGCGGCACTATGCAGTCGGCTGGAGAAACTTTTTCAGGCTACGTTCCCCGAAGCACCTGTCCCGCATGTGAGGGAGAAAGTAGTCCCCCTCAAATTACTCCTCGAGCCTCCTGAGAGGTTACAGCAGGAAGAGAGTGATACGAAGAGCAGTGCCCCTGACAATGGGTGAGTGAGAGAGAAATCCCCATTAAAATGTGCTAGAGCAAAGTTAATATCCAGCGCTAGTGGCCGAAGCATCGCGCAAAGACGCACAAGATGGAAACGTCGCACATTTTTGGTCTGCTGGATGTGGTTTGATACTACAGGAATATACTTGTACTTAACAGCGTCAGCATTTGTTTATGTTCCTGCTTCGTCACTGTTGTCCATTTGCTACAGGGTCACGGGGGACAAGCTTTGGAGGCAACTGCTGGACATCCACGAGGCGTTTGGCCTGCGGCACCAGTGGGGTGGCTCGCACAGCAACAAGACACTTCTCTGCTCACTGGGCATCGACATCAGAAACATTGTGAGTTCTGCAGCCAGTCAGCAGACATCCGTCATCCAGGTCGTCCCAGCTGGCGTCCTATTTACTGCATAGTGCACTATTCACCTGGACTCTGGGCAGAAGCAGTGCATTATGTAGACCGTAGGGTGTTATTTCAGACACGTCCCTCCCTCCACTTCCTGTGACCTTGTCCTTTATCATTAATGGCTCTCCGGGAAAACCCAAGATCAAATTTCACATGAATTGCTAGAATGTTTAACTTCTTGTTGGGAGTGACCGAAGGGTTTCGATTTTTAGATGAATTGCCATAACCTTTTGAGTTCTTGACCGGAAGGAGGCCTAGTTATTTTGAAATGTGTTTCCTTACAGCTATTCACTGGTCAGAAGAAGCAGCCAGTGATTGTTCCCATGTATGCTGCCAGCCTGGTGAGTTTACTGAAACAATATTTGCCCCTCGCTACTTCAAAGTTAGACCTCCAAATCATGACTCGCTCCTTCAATTGTTCACGCACCTCTTGAAAAAAAAGAAAAGAAAATTTTTGGTTCCTTGTTGGCAAAATATTATCACAGTACGTTCGTTTTGCAATTGTCATCAATCTGTATTGACATTTTAAGTTTTACTTTGCAGTTTGATGTTAGAATCTGAAGGGGAAATAATTAAGTTAATCCCTTGTCAGATTAAAGTTTTAAGGCAGCAGAAGGTGAGACTGTCATGGGAGTAATACGCATTCATTAGACACAGTGTTCCATAAACTTTCCAGAACTCATCAAGTTTAAAGGGGCGCTGTGTAGAATCCTGCCTCAAACGTTTATAAGACTGAATCCATACAAGAACTCGACTTTTCCTCTTCCCATACCAAACAGGACCCTAATATTAGCATGTTGTTTGGGGGGGACTAGTACTGTTAAGACTATCAGGAAAATAAGCAAGTATACGTCAATGCAAACGGATAAACGGACTGGTGAGAAAAAGATACAATGATTTGAAAAATGTGTTGAAAGCATTAACTACAGATATCTTATGGTCAATTATGTCTGTATGTATGCTAGTAGAACAATATAAGAAGTACATATGTCCCCTTTTGAACCAGAATTTCTGGAATTCCTAAGACGTTCAGGGAAAGTTTCTGAGATTCTTTAACCCAGTTGAAAATGCATGTCCCAGTTTATGTGTCTGTCCCTTTCTCCTAGGGCATGCTGGAACCCACCAAAGAGCCAGTGAAGCCCATATCAGCAGCAGAGATGATTGCATCCATAGCACAACAAGCCCTGCCAGTGGCCCCGGCAGAGATCATAAGCATAAGTGCCCCACCAGACACAGCCCAGGTTTGGACCGCTAATCAGTTAAATCACCATGGTCACTGTCAGGGAAGAGTTTTGGGAATTTTCGTGTTTTGTGCCCTGGACCCTTAGATGCAATTCCTTCTCATATAAGTATATAGTTTTTTTCCCCTTAAGTCCAAAATGTGTATTTAAGGGATCCATATAGTGTTTTATATGTAAATGCCGTAGTGTAATTAGCCAAACCTAGGTTGCAATCCAAACCGCTAGGCTAAACATCTTGGCTTGAGAAGACTGATGCTGCCGAGTTCTTAGAACGGCATAAG
Organism: Esox niger; assembly: GCA_016801105.1. Taxonomy (NCBI): domain Eukaryota; kingdom Metazoa; phylum Chordata; class Actinopteri; order Esociformes; family Esocidae; genus Esox; species Esox niger. The sequence continues at coordinate 6,664 of JACXGJ010005304.1, forward strand.
CGGTCCAGTATCTGCCCTGACCACCTACCAATCACCTGTAGTCCTTAAACGAGTGTCTTTAAACGAGTGTTTACACCCCTTCCAAGCCCACTTGTTTCTGTTTCTCACCAGGAAGTGCTCCCGCCCGTCCAGTTTGACTGGAGCAGCAGTGGCCTTACTAACCCCCTTGATGGTAGGTCCCTCCCCCAATCCGCCTGTTGATGGAATGAACAACCGCTCTTTCCAGAGTTAACCCATAGTTTTCTCGTTTTTGCTTGTTGTTTTGCGTTAACTTCCAGTGGAAATGAACACCAACCGACATTAACTTCCTGTACCATATGTCGTTTCTAGTTTTACACAGATGGGTAAATTGTTTTCCATTAGATAACTGATATTGTGTCCTAATTTCCATGGCTGTTATTTCCAGATGTATACTATACACATTTCCCTTATTTTCTCAATATGCCTTTGTTGTTAGAATGAAATCAAATACATGTAGCAAAATTAGCAGCTGTAGGTCAGCTATTACATATTCCCATTAACATGGCAACGGCCAAGCCAATTATATCGCACCGGGTCCTGTTCATTAGACAACAAACAGAGAAGAAGACTGTCACTAGGCGGAAACGGAAACGGTCCAGTTATGAATTTTTCAGTTTCCGTTTAAACGGTTCTCTGACGTTTAGTGCCTATTGCACAGGGCCCAAGCATTCTTTCTTTCTAACTAATAAGTGACCAGCTCAGCTGCATGCCTTTAAGTGCGTCTCTTCCCTTGACTTCTCCTCTGTTCTAACCCACTGCCGCCTCGGCCTGCCTGTTCTGCCATGTTGAATTTCAAGCGAGCGGAGGCTCGTCTCTACTCAACCTGGATTTCTTTGGGCCAGTGGAGGACTCTGGGTCGAGTTGCTCCACATCCATCCCAGGTCAGCACTGGAAACCCCAACCCCACCCCCAAGTGACAAACTAATTATGTGCAAGCAGTAGTCTCTTTAGAGGGCATGGTTATTTTCTGACACATGCTTGTGGAGTTGTTGCAATGAACCAAGCCCAGAACTATGATTAGCATGTTTAAATATTGTCAGGGGAAGACAAATCAGGTGGAAACCTATATGTAAATGAACAGGGGCCACGGTGGACCTGCTATGATAATGTCCCAGTTGGAACCCTCAGGTCTTAACAGGCATTCAAGGTGTATGGGTCTAGTTAATATGGGTTGGGTCCTCTCAGAATGCACCAGGGGAGGACAGAGGAGGAACCTAGGAGTATCCCCCCCTGGTGATTTCTGACCAGACAAGGACGTTGATGAAGCGAGAACGTTTTAAGAGCCTGTCTCGCTCACAGATCTCCGCCTCTATACTGTTTCTTTTTTTATTTCTTCTAGTCTTTCCTAAGCTACTAACCTCCGCATATCAATGTCTCTCTCTCTGAGTCCGAATCAATTGGCAGTCAGATACTGAAGTGCAACAGTTTTCCCCCTTCCTGATTTCTTCCTGAAATTTCAGACCTGTGTTGTCGTTGCAAATGCCACACTGTTCCCTTCATAACGCACCGCATTTAACCGACATCCCTGTGGACCCTATTCAGAAAGTGGTGCGGTTCTTAGGGGGCTGTGTGCCGTGACGGTGTGGCCGATATGAACGCATTTGTGTTGTCAGGTGTGGACCCGGAGCTGTATGAGCTAACCACGGCCAAGCTTGACCCCAGCGGCTCCGGGAGCCGTATGGCCGACGCCTTTGCCCGCCTTATGTCCACTATGGAGAAGACCAGCACCTCAACCAGGTTCGTCTGTTACGGTCCACCATTCAGGTGGCACCCTGTTCCCCAGTGCACTGCATTCAACCAGGGCCCGAGTCTGAGACGATAGTTTTGCTTCATGGCAACCCTTGGAGATAAGAGCCTGGAAAAATACAAATCCAGTCTGCCCTAACAGCGTAATCTCACTCGTACATGAATAAGCTAATAATATTAATTCAATAAGCAGTAATGTCAAAAATCTACTTATATTTCTATTTGTCATTAGAGCTATTGGGTTAAAGGTTACTTTGTTTCTGTGGCTTCCCTAACCACCATTAATCTGTGTCTAGAGTAACTTTGAAGAACATGGAGCTTGGAATGCCAGGGTTGTGGGTTTGCTTCCCACCGTGGACAAGTAGAAAAATGCACACCTTCACTTGTGGTAGTCGCTCTGGATGAGAGCAAAGAGCTTCTGATTAGTTGAATGTAGATGTCACGGTGGCCCTTGGAAAATCTTTGAACCACTAGATGGAGCCAGAGGTTCTTATTTTGCTTAGAGTAGAAGGGAGCTCAACAGGCGTCTGTAGCGGCAGCCAGTCTCTTCACAATTCTCTCTTCCTGGTTTCCATTTGACCTTTGCCAAAAAGGACACAAGAAATGGAGGAAAGAACCAAGCCCATTATAAACGGGACTATGGTGCATTTATTTTCAAGAGTGAACAGAGACTGAATCGATGAATGTGGCTCTACCAAATGGCATGTTTTTGTACTCCAAATAACAAGGGTGGCATTTTCATTCTATCCGATTTATTCAGAAAGCCCCGGAAAGAGGAGAACCTGAGCGAGGAGGCGTCAAAAGTGATTGCGGGGCTACCAGACCTCTCCTTCATGCAGGCCAAGGTGCTGATGTTCCCCACTACACTCACTCCCCTGGGGTGCTCCTCGGACCCCATGCCAGACTGACACCTCCTCCTATGCCCTCCTTATGTTTGTACTAATATCGCATTCTCATGGCACTGTTAGCATCTTTGCTTCCATGCTATCATGGCTTTCTTTTTCTCTTATTTACATTTTTTTCACAAATTTTAATCTTTTAAATCAAGGAGATTGGTTCGTCACACCTGGATTAGGCTATGCCTAAAGCAAGCGGCGTCAGTAGCAGAGAATAACATATTTAAAGTTTGTTTAACTTGTTAATTTATAGCTCAAGGTCCTAGAGATAGGCCATTTGTTTATAATAGAATCAATGTGTACATAATCAGGGAAGAATTGCATTGCCCCCCCACCTCTCCTTTTTCTGAAGGTGGTTTTTACGTTTCTCTTTGTGGTGGTGTATCAGTGTTTGTCTTTGTGAGGAAATGAAACACTGGTTGAACCTCTTCAAAGCGAGGCTTGAATAAAGTGATGTGGAATAAGACTATATACATAAATAAATATATATATAATGACTTGAAACCACACTGCCTGCAAAATCCAGCTGAATGTCTTTTCTCCCTTTGTGTTGATAGCCTAGTTTTTTTGTTTTGTCATTTATTTTACATAGACCCTATGATTTTATTCAAACTAGATTTCTTAACCCTTGGCAAAAAATGCGCTGTTGTAACTCTTAAGTTCACAATTTAACTCTAGGCCTTTTTGTCTGCAACTCGCATCCATGCAGTCGGTTGAGCCGTTATTAAAATGGTTTTGTCTCAGACTGCATTTTGTGTTGAACCCAATTTGTTAAAAAAACATTTATTTTGGGGTACGGGTGGTAAAATGGAATGGCATCATGTTTTTAAACCACTTTCCGTATCGTCAGTATAACTGAGCTTTGTAAAGGTCGACCTACATTACAAGGGAAAAAGGGACCAATATCTGCTTCCATGTGTTTGGTTATACACTGTTTAGTGAGTTTCTTTTGATTTGGCGTCATTCTCAATACTTAGATTGTTTTGCTGTTTTTGTTGAACCACTGTCAACCTGTTCCCAGGAGGATTTTGCACATTGTAAAGATGAAATGGATGTAATCATAGTTCACTGTGGCTTTAGACTGTGTACAGTAAAACTATGGACTGTAAAATGTATGGGGGAAATTCCTATGGAAAAAATGAATCACTTGAAGAGCCTGTAAAAAGGTTAACATGCATGCCTGGGTTCTTTTCAGACTTTAAGTGTGTAAATTTACTTTTAGTGTACACAAGAAATTAAAATAATTTAAGAGAACGGGCTCAATGGTTGTTTATGAAACACTCTTTTCAACAGTGAAAGTTGATTTTGTATTTCTTAAAACTGACGTCCTCATTAAAACCAGGAATATCGAATCATCTTGAAATACTGTTATTTCTAGCTGGCCAACTGGGCTTGACTTACACTGTAGTGTTAGATAAGGGAACTCTAGGGCACAAGAGTGGGACCATTTTATTCATTATATGCACCCACTTTTCAAGTACCCCTAACTGCAGTGTGCAGTTCAGGGTGGGGTCAAATGTTTGACACTGCCCACATTGAGCCCTATCCCCAACTACACACTTCAGTCATGGGTATTTGACAATACCAGTAGCTTGTCTCATATAGCAAACGGTTTCACCAAATGCTTACACCAATATTTCTTACAATCTTAAATGTAATGTTTGTATTCAATGTGTGTGTTTGTATTGTGTCTGTGTATCTGCCTAACCTCAGATATACAAAAAAAAAAAAACAATGGGCGGGGTCACATGTGGGCACACATTGAGCCCAGCCCCCAAACTGCACACTGCAGTCCAGGAACTTCTCACTTTTGCTATGCCGACTGGAATGTTGGCCCATTTGAGGTTGGCCACTAGATGGCAGTGACAAAGCTACTAGAAACTAGTTGTAAAGCTAATGTAACGTCCAACTAGGCCTCCTTGCATATATGCTTCTTGCCAGCAAATATGGCCCTCTGGGCCAGTTCCTGCACTATAACAAGTGCTTTTTTTTTTGAAAGACATCAAAAGAGGTCCTTCTTTGGGCATCTGTTCCCTACATTATCTATTAACAATTTCTCACCACATGGTATCAGCAATCCTGAACCAGTACAGTGCAGCCGACTAATGGTGGCCTTCATTTCATCAACGCCGACAGGAAACTAACTTACTAACATCCATGGTAACCTGTGGAGAGTAACCTGACATGGCAGTCCCCTATCATGAGACATTTTATTACTTATTCATTATCAGGCTAAACTATTGACAATTGTTTTCAATTTATTGTATAAAATAAATCTACAAAAAGTATAACTGCATTAAAGTCGTATGCACATTTATACATACAAATTCAGATATTTCCGACAAATTAATACATATTGCATAGAAAAAGGCACAGATTCAAGGTCGAAATTGACGAGATGAAATGACATTTTTTTCAATCAATTTGGGTGACTGTTGTATAATAAAAATGCAAAGTAAAGAGGTAAGCAGCA
>JACXGJ010005304.1:11899-39915 GCA_016801105.1 Esox niger
CACACACACACACACACACACACACACACACACACACACACACACACACACACACACACACACACACACTTTGACTTTGACTTATGGCATTCGATTCCCTGAAAAATAAAATGCGGATAAAATATATTACACAAATCTCACACATTCCCCAGCAGAATTTCACTGCATATTCTGTACAAGCAAACATTTTAGTGTCATGTTAGAATAAATATATGTACACCAGAAATGAATAATAAATAACTTAAAAATCACTATAAATTATTCAAACTTTCCTGATGTCTGCAACTGTGAACTATGAACTAAAATACAAGGTCTCCCTTGAATTTCGCATAATATCCTATTGAGTCAGAAGAGACGACTGAAATATGTAATTGATGGTAAAGGAAACGTACAACCATCTTCCAGAAATTAGACCGTTGAAAGCTGATATACTGCATACAGCAGCTTGATAAATAATTAAAACAACAGGAATACATTAATAAAAACACATATTTCTGAAAAAAAAGTTAATGAGGCCTTTGGAAAACTCGTTAAGATTTATAAATTGAGCGGTTAATGAAATATGCACAAAGTACCCTCAATTTGGGCTCTTCAGTGTACCCCCCCGCATAGCTGTATTTCGAAAGCAGGCCTGTACAACTTCCCTGTTTCTCATTGGAACAGAGGGGACGTATATGGCTGTGATAAAACAAAAAGTAAAGCTACAGAAATCAGAGAGGAGTGGTAGTTTTTCAGACAAATGGCCATCAAACAAATGCATTCCATACAGTCTATTCAACATTTCATTTTCCCTTTTGGAAAGGCGAGCACAATGCATGCACAGTGTAGTTAAAACGTCTCTGGTGAAGTTTCAGAATATTTCGTACAATTTCCGGACTGAGGTGTAAAAATTTTACCACAAATCCCTTTGAAAACTCTTTGCAATAATTAGGCAGCACCGGCCCGTTTTACTACCGTATGGTATTTTTTGCAGAGCACTTTGCAACAGAAGCGTTTGTCCAATTGGATGAGCACCATTCTGGTTCCCTCAGTTTCCTTCAACTACGCGCTGTAACAAACACAACTTAAGGTGCCAGTCAAGACCCCACCAGGACCTCCATGATGTGGTCGAGCTCAGCCAGGTCCATTTTGAACGGCTGGCTTTGTGCCAGGAAGTGAGAGCCTGCCCCTCCCCCACTGTAGCTGGACAGGGTCTTGACCAGGTCGTCCGCTGTGACCACGGGGGTCGTTTTTGACGAACCCGAATTCGGGGGTAACAAAGAAGCGCCGCACGGGGGGTTGAAGTCGTACATGGACGTGTCGATGTCCGTGAACAAAATGTCGTCCAGAGCGAAGTCTGTGAGGAAGCCCCCAGAAGAGGGCGACATGTCTGTGGGAGGGCAGGGCGGGCGGAGCAGCTCTGTAACCGAGGGTTTGGCCACCTGGCCTCCGTCCTGCGAGAGCGAGTCCAGGTCGTTCGAGCTGCTCCGCCTACCCTCCACCTTCACGTCCATCCCAGAGGACAGGTCGTCGAGTGACGGCGGGGGTGACAGAGGCGGGGCGGCGCCCGTAGAGGTCGCCGCCGTTATGGGGCAAAGCTCCTCGATCTCCTCCAAGGCTGATGAGAAGCTATCCTTGGCGGTCGGCAGGGCAGGAGGTGCAGGCAGTCTAGGGGAGTGGCTGAGGGGGTGGGGCGAGGGTGGCGGCAGGGCGAAGAAAAGAGGGGAATCATCCTCCAGGAGCGAGGCTGGGGTCAGACCGGAATCCGGCGGCGAGGGGGCTCCACTGAAAGATGGCGCTTCGCGGTAGCCCTCGTCCTCCTCCATGACGCTGGCCGCCGGTGGCGACGACGACGACGGGACGGTGAAGAAGAGTCCGCGCAGCCCCGCGCCACCTTCCTCCTTGAATTCGTGATGGATGCGGCGGATGACGTTGTTGATGAGCACGCGCCGCTGCAGGGCCGGCTCCGCGGAGGGCGACTGTGGCGGCCCGTAGAGCTTCATGAGGGAGATGTTGAGCACCGTCTGGCGCTGCAGAGTGTAGTTGATCCTGGCGTGGCTGCCCGGGGCTCCGGCTGCCGCGAGGAGTGACCTGCCCTCCTCCAGGCTGTCCTCATCCTGATCCAGTTTGCGCTTCACCCCTTTACCCAACATGTATCTGCCGGAGAGAAAAGAGATGCAAAAACAACACAGATAATGAATAGTTTGAGGAAGAAAGAAACAAAAAAACAAAGCAGCTGTCAAAGAAAAGCATGAAAATGTACTGCTGAAAGTCATTGTAGATATGTGAATGTCAGATTTGGTTGCTTTCTGTTCATGCGTTGCTGTTTATTTGACCTTGTGTCTAATTCACGTTGCAGTGTGAGTAAGACGGTCACGGAGGCGACAGCTACGTGACAGAATGAGTGCTGGGGACAGCCCACGTCAAAAAAACTGAACGAGGTGGATGTCAGTGCTACGCTAGGAGACAGAAGGGTTTGACACAAATTATCTGTGTGAGGAAACCCCCCCCGGCTGTCAGCAATACTGTGAGGGAAATAACTTCCCTGCTTGCTCAAAAACGACAACAATACCAGTTCCTGGAAATCCGGGGGCTTCCTCACCAACTCGCTGACAAGAAATGAGACAAGCAAGCCGGTAAAGCACACAAACACACAGCATACAGGAGTTGAGAGAGGGATACCAAAATGGGGGTTCTGATCAGTTCCCATGTAAGATGGTGCCAGCTAACTAGGTAGGTGACAGCGAGCTCGCACAAAGTGGCCACATCACCCAAAACATGTATAGTACACTACAAGGACCAGAGGTTTATGGGCCTTGGTGAGGGTAAAAAAAATAATATATAAAATAAACAGTGCACAAAAATGGGGAAGTGGTGTCGTGTGGCATAAGGCCAAGCTCCAATTGAACAAGTTAGCACGGGAAATGTTGGACATCCTGCCCCAGACACCATGCAGGAAATCATGCAGAAATGGACCTATGATTTTAATCTAAACTCAGAAGTGTCAAAATTGGGCCAGCCCCACCCCCCAAAAATGTCGTTTTTATACACAGCACAACAAAGAGTGAACGAGCCCCCTTGTAGACTGCAGACCCAGGTTGGAGATGAGTTAATGTATGGCTATGATCTTGCCAGACCAGCTCCTTGGTCCAACTCATTCACCCAACTCCCCCCTTTTTTCCTTTTTGTCAGCCTGCCTTTGAGACTAGCACAGATCAGGAGTGAGGAGGATCAGAGACCTGTGAGGGAAAAAGGTACGAGGTGGTACAAGCAGGGCACCGGCAACGCCTTCCAAACTGTCACCTAAGAATGATCAAAGGGCACGCCGCTCCTTCAAGCTGTTGTCTCGCTGGCAGGTGTAACTCTATCCTTCGAGACAAACTACAGCCTGTTCCGCTGTGTCGTGCAATGTGTGTTCCCACCAGAAGAGAAAACAGAGAGGCATATTTCTCAACAGTGTTCCTGGGGAGCACGTTGCAGCACGGCTGATCGGAGTAACAATGTGTGCTACTGCCACAAAAAACGGATTCCCCGTCGCCTTTTCAAATCGCGTGCTCCTCGTCGGACAAACTGCCCTGGTGACTCTTTGCAAAAACACGCAATGTGCTACCATAATGAAAAACGGGTGAGCGGGAGAGATCCGCTATCGCATTTCCAAACAGTGTTTCTCAAGAACCCCGCGCGTGCGCCCGCTTTGTTCATAGGCGCGCGAGCCAACTCGGACTTCTGTGAGCACTCCGAAACCCCAAAGGGGCCCACGCGCTCCGAGGAAGTGCTCGCAGCTAGGGGCGAGCTAGCTCCACGCCCGCCTGTTACCATGACGAACACAATCCGCTGGGTATCCAGGGAGAGGAGGACAGACACGGGTGGGAGGAGGGACAAGTGAGGGTGGAGAAGAAAGAACGAATTCTTCCTCCACCTCAGGCTGCCATCACTTTTGCAGCTGGTGCCGCTGTTTGAAGCTGGAGGAGGTGGTGAGAGGGAGTTGTGTATGCATGGGCGAGAGGTGCAGCCGAAATGGCAGTGTTCGCCGGCGCACTCCTTTTATGTAGGCAGGCTACATATTGTAGAAGTCCCCGCGAATGCTGTGCCGATGGGGGCCATATCCTCCGCATACCTTCTACACACTAGGTGAAATTATTCATCAACCCCCCCCTTTCACCCCTCCTCCGTTCTCTTATTCTTTTCACACATGTGGGGCCTTCGAGGCTGCCATCTGCCCGATGAGAGAGACAGACAGAAAGAGCGAGAGATCGGACTGGGCCGCCAGGGTTGAGCATGAGGATTGGAGAGAGATGTACTGGGGGGGGGGGGGGAAGACTGCACACACCTTTCTTGGTTAAAACCACACAAAAGTGTCAGATTACAACATCTCCCCCGGCTGCCGCGCATAAAATACGGAAGCGAACAGAGTGGCAGCATACCCAGCTGGTTCTCAGTACTGGCAAGGACGGTCTGGAAAGCCATGTCTAATCGGCCAGCCCTCGAGCACACGACCCTTTAAACCCCACGGCCCGATATGAACTTCCCGGTTCAAGAAGAGCTGTGTGCTGATACACTAGGGTCATATTCAGTGGTGCAGTGTTTCCCCAAATCCAGTCCTCGAGTGCTCAGTGGTACACATTGTAAATAGTAGGCCTGGACATGCACGCGTAATTCAACTCAAACTGGACTGGAGAGGGGTAGGATTGCATTAGTGTACACCATAGCAAAACTATTTCAACTAAGTGTTTTTTTTCTCTTGACAAGCACAGGTAGTCTGCTTTGTTTCTACTACACATGACCTTGAATCTGTATTCATGTTATTAACTGTCCTGTAAGGATTTCATGTCAGTGTGTGCTTGCGTGAAATTCCAGAGATTTTTGAAGAACCATTTGGGACAAGGTAAAAAATGTCACTGGATTATTATTATTTATTTATTTTTACATTTTTTGAAAGGGAGTTAGCAGACAGCTGCATGCTTCAGTCTTAGCAGGCATTTGCAACAGTAGGACTGTCTTGATTATACACCCATGTCTTGGACTACAAGAGCAATTCCAGACCATGTTCTTTTTTCCTTTTTCTTTTAAAGGCCCTGTTCACAAGATTTCAACCCTCATTCATCAACAAGCTTAATCGTTCCGTTTTCCACACTGTCTCTTTTAAGTTCTGCCAGATTTCTAAGTTCTCCAAGACTGCAGTGAGAAAAAAAAGTTACATCCATAATCGGGATTGAAGAATTTCTTTTCGGCCTCAACATTTTGCCCGAGAGGTTCCTGGAAGAGAATAATCGCATGCCAGGTTGAGAGAGGAGGTTCACTGTTGGGCTTTGGTCATGCGAGAAACCACACTGCGAAGCTGGGCCGGCCTGGCATTGGTTTTGTTTGCCCAGGTCTCTCCAGCAGGCAAGTGGGTGCTTGTAGCACTGATTTACTGGGCTTGTTTGGAAAATACTGTTGGTGCATCTGAAATGTCCCCCTGCACCCTATACAGTGCACTATTTTTGACCAGGGCTTTGGGGTAAAGCAGGTTACTATATAAAAAAAAACTAACAGGGAGGGTGCCATTTTGGATAGACATGGGATGGAGGAGAAACCGAGTTAGTGAGTTATTTTTGGTAGAAAGCAAGAGGGGGGCATTTTGGAGCCAATTTCTTGAAACATTCTGGTGTGCTTACTTGCTTCTGCTTGGACAGTAGAAGGAAAAATAGAACAAATTGTTGTGTTTTCTGGAAACCGGAGCAGGCGGAGAGTCAGGAAAAGCAAAGGTGGACTTTAGTCATGGGGATGGAATGCTGTCTAGTTGAAGAGGGACTGTGTTGCATACTACTAACTGTTACAGATTCCTTGTGGCTGATTGTTGTATGTTTGTGGCCCTTACTTCATCATACTTTACTAGTGCTTCACGCCATATAAATTACTCTGATATGTAATTCCTGTTCAAACCCTAATTAAAGCGAATTTCCAATCAATGCTAATGAACTTAAGAAAAATTAAGAACAATCCATATCCCCCTGTGCAAATAGAAATGTCACTCAGCCCAGCGTTGAAATGCAAATAAAACTTTGTACTGTTCGGATCCTATGAGGCTGCATCTACAAGAACTAGCCTTTTTTGGCATCCACATCTCTGAACCCGTGCATAACTATTTGGAAATCTGAACAGCAGGTAAAAGCCTCACAGACCAATAAAACACAACCAGAGGGCTGAATCGGATGAATTCAGAGGCTCTGTTACCCATGTCAAGTATAGTGTCTTCAAACTTTAGCCTAAACAGTTTGAAAAGGCCCTTAGGTTTCAATTTTCTAAATGATTAGATTATTTTAGTTTGAAGGAAAATATGATCGTTGTTCCTAAAAGGTGACAGTTAGTCACTCGAGACAACAACTCACGTGATTTACAATACTAGGTGAGTCGCAACAACGCTCAGAGAATCAAAATGTTAAGAACATGCACGATTGCGTAATGCTACTCTACTCACAAAGTAGCTGATGTGGTGTGACCCACGTGAACAGCAACGTTTCAGTGAACTTAGTTGTGTTGGTGTGAAGCTCCGCCTCCCACTCCCACAACGATTTTAAAAGGCACCAAAAAGTTGTTTTGTATCTTATGCTCATTACTGGTATGACATGGGCTCTAGCATTTGAAACGAAACCAAGTCTAGCGTGGGTGTCACAGTTACTTGTCTGATTTTTCTCAACAGGCCAACTACAAACAGGAAGAGTAGACATGGACATTACTGCTACTGTACTTAATTTCCATCTGGAGATTACAGTGATGACTACAGATTAATCCTATAAACTAAATAAATATTTTAAGGGTATGAGTTTTATGCGAAGCCAAAACGCAAGTTCGATCAATTCAATCTATAAAATGCCAAAACACAAGGTCAACCAATTAAATTAATAAACTGTCAATGACATAGGCTATCGCTATAGTTGTCACAACAGCTGCCCTCGACCTCCAAAGGCAAACGCCACAGATAGCCCTATGGCTGTGATGGGGGCGCCATAGCCTATAGGCCTAGTCACCGCCACCTGCCGCAAAGTACTCACTCGGCTCTTGACTGTGAACGGAGACAGTGAAGAACAATACGTTTTAGATTTTAAAAAAGCACACCAAGATTTGAACAGGCCTGTTTACACGTGCGAAAATGTTACGTTGAAACATTGTAACAGGGCAGTAGCGAAATAAAACAAAAAAATAGATGGCAGCGCTTTCGCTTGTATTTCCATGAACGCTTCACTCAAGACACCAGTCAAAAAATAAAATGCGACAAAAGGCTTTTCCTTAATTTAAACGTAAAATGTCAAACAGGTAAACGATAGCCAACAAGTCATTTATAAGCAGGCTACATTAACGAGTAATTCTCCCTAATCCCGAAGCGTGTTTAAATGCTAATAAGTGGCAAAAGCGCCATAAACTTACCACATGTAGTTCCAGCAAAGGTTTCAAATCCTGCATTGGGGTCAATATGATGCCAAGAACAGCGGATCTACAACGAGAAAAGAGGGACATCGAACTCTTCACCGTCGCCGTCTATACTTTCATTATCCACGCTGTGGTTATCCAAAATAGCCGAGGAACACTACACAATGGCGAGCTGACGAAGAGACCGATGAGTATAGTCACAGAGCACGGCTGTTCACCGAACAGCAGGCACTGCCACTGAGCTATTTTTTCTGCAGATAGACTGAGTACACTGTGGCTAGGAATGACGTAAAGTGAAGTTACGTTCTGAACGGACAGTGCTGTGCTGGCCCGCCTCTCGGTTTGCACAGACCAGACACGAAAATGCTAGCAGGGTACCTGAAATAGTCGGGTCTCTTGACGCAAATGTAATCTGATTGTTTCAATATTCGCATCGCAATTGTTATTTTTTGGGGGGGATAAATCTGGAGAACAATTTGTTTTATGCAATACTGAGTAAATTCCTCAATTATTATAGTAGACCAGGGAACAATCCCACATTTGTAATTGTTTTATTGATATTCCTGATATATATATATATATATATATATATTTATTCTAAATCAATATTTTTAGCAATCTCAGTAATTCAGGACAAAATCTCCTAAATACATTTAGCTATATATTTCTTCATGTAAGTAAATGTGTTTATTACTCACTTATTGTCATTGCGTATTTCATAATTTTCAACGTATTAAAAAAACTTTGTTTATCCCTTACATCTACACGTTCGACCTGGTATTACGTTAACATTAGGATGGAATACGTTGCGAAACAACCGTTCAGAAACGAAATAAATATTTTCTATATTGTTAGGATTTGTTGCACTACAGCTCTGGCCTAATGACAGGTAATTCAAAACCCATTGTGTGTGCAGGCAGTGTTGTGTCAGAATAGGACAACAAACATGTAACTGAGGTCGTCATATCGTGGGAGCATTCTCTCATCAACTAATCTTGCTCTGAGTGAGCAACCACAATCTATGTAAAGCATCCAAGCTATTCAACATGAGACATCTAGGTATTAGCCAGCTCAATGTATTGTAATGCATTCGTCTTTGTTGGCTGGGGAAATTACGTGTTTGGAAAACAAATAACTGTATTGGTTTCCCAATAAGATTATTTGTGCCATAAGAATGCTTAAATATAAAAACAGAAAGATAAAACTCATAATAGTTTCAACCATCTTTCACTCTGGCAACAACTTCTCCACTGGCAACTGGTTAAACAGGTTAGAATTATGCTGAAGCAGGGACCTTCCAAGGAAACACATGACATGTCTACAAGCCCAAAATACTTGGGACCTTTAAAGCAAGTGCCTAGCCAGGTAATAGGGATTTTAAAAAATAGCAGAAAAAAAGCATTTATACAACTTTAATATGCCCAAAATGGCACTGCGTTGGTATTGTTCTAAGACACACCTGTGTATCTATGTGAGTGCGAGCACGCACGTGTAGACACTTATTTGGAAAGAAATATGTGAGCACCATGCTCCTCCACTCTCCGGCATCTGTTCTCTAATGTGGTGGTTATCCCCAAGTTAGGCCGTGCATGACATAATTGCAACCAGATGGCGAGAATAAAGCGCAGAGGACTCTCCAACACAAGCAGCTGATTCCCTTCAGATGAATGCAGAAGTTGAAGATAGGGCATTCTCATCTGTGACCAGTTCTGAGCTTTTAGACTGGTTGAAAGTTGAAACCCTCAGCACACATCAGAATGAACTAAGGGTTAAAGGTTAACAGTCCTAATGCAGTCTTTGTAAATATGTAAATAAATATAGCAAATATAGCTTATGTCAAATAAATCACTCAGTGTTTATGGAAGTAAATAAAATCAAAATGTTTGTAATCATTTATTTGCCTGAGCTTTCTTTTGTCATCAAGATGCTCAGTCTGATCATGTGCAAATATTTACATACACAGAACTGATACAATAGTCAATAGCCCATCCTCTTAATCCAGATGAACAGCCATTGTTCTACTGTAATGAGATCACAATATGTCATCAAGACCTTGTGATGTGGTCCAAAAGGTCCATTCCACCTGAACAAGCTGAAAATTCCAGGATATTATAATTTTTTTTCAGATGGGCATCATTTCCTTTACATGTATTTGAAATGAATGTTCAAAACACTTTGGAGTCATTTATATTTCGATGACCTGAAGAACACGTAAGTTGCGCAACATTTGGTCATCATAAACAAATGTAACAAACAGGGAGTTGACCATTCTTCAAACAGACCTCCAACTGGACACAATTGACATTCCATTTGGTTATGTTGACAAAATGTTGCACAACTAGAATGGATTGTGCTGCAAAATGAATGGTAGTTGAATGGTAAACAACTGTGACAAAAGGACAGGAGTAGTCCAGGCTGGGGGTTCTGCCGCCCCCCCAACTGGCAAGAGGGGGGCTTTGGGTTGTGAGCAGAACGAGTGCTGCTTTCCTATTTTGGGCCTGGCACCGGTTCAGAGAGACTTGGCTGCAGGGCTACTGCGGTCGTGGTCTCTCTCCGATCTCACGTTTCAGCCGACCATCCGTCCGTCCACTCACACACAGACCAACCTGAGACTGTACAGAGATTTGCCTCCAAACTGCAGCCCCAATCAGAGCCCCAGCAGGAAATAAACATCTCGTTCCACATGACTCTTAATTGCATGTGGAAACGGAATTAAGCCGAAGGAAAGCCGCCCGTAGGGATATACCTACCTCTTGACAGGCCAGAAAAGTAGCACTGGTCTAATTACGACAAACGTGATGGCACTGAAGCAAAACGGAGGCTCACAGAGAGAAAGACCTCTGCTCTAAGGGTGATTTTTCATCTAAGCAACTGGAAATAATTTTAGGACAGGTTAGAGATTGGAAGAGAGTGAAAAGAGAAAACACTAAGATGAGTGGGTGAAGGAGAGGTCTCTCGCATTCAAGACACCGATGTTAGGCTTGACAATCAGAATACATATATAAATATACGATCATAAAATGCAATCAGATAATTATCAATGGAGACAATGCAAAACAGTGGTAAACAAACACTGAACATCATGAATTGGATGTTTCAGGGTTGGTGTCAGTTATGTTTGGCAGATGCCGGGTCAGTTCTTTGTAGCCTTTCAGATATGTTAGTCCCTGTAGCCACAGTTGCCAATTTGCTCCAGGGATCCAAATTCAACTCTCTCTTTCTAGTTGTACACTGAGAATAAACGTCAGGCCGGGAAAAGGGAAATTAAGGGCTGCAGATTTTTTTCTTTTTCTAAGGCTGGCTCCTCCGTCGCGGGTGTCCATCCATCAGTGTGTTTTTCTTTCTCGTTTTTGTCTCGCCTGGCGGGAAGCTACTAGGAGCTACTTCAGAATGATACAGTATCACCACTGGCTTCATTGAGAGTAGCTGAAATAGGAGGAGGGGTTAACCCTCGCATGAAAGGATTCAAAGCCAAAGAATTTCGACGTCAAACTCGTGTAACGTCTCAAGGAATCAAAAGGGAAGAATTTGAAGTGGTCCCGGCTAGAGTAAGCGTGTAGGTCATGTTAAGGTTAAAAAGGAATAAGTAGTCGATCTTTCTTTTTGTAGACACGGAAAGGCAAACAAAATGGTGAGATAGCTACTGTACATATTTGATGAATCACACCCTTGATGCTGTCAAACACACTGTACATGCATGCACGAACAGGACAGTCGTGTAGGGACATACCAATGTGGCAGCTCATTGGCAGGGGATATGCTTCTGACCAAAGCAGCTTTAAACTGCATCAAGCACAAGGGTGGCTTAATAAGATAGCGAGAGTGATCGTCTGTGGGCCGCGTACATTTCCGAGGCAAACGTACACATGAAAGGCTACGTAAACACCTGAGGAAACAGAGAAGTTATTTCATAGTCGTTGACAACCAACCAGCCTCCTTCTGTTGGCTCGTCTTGCCCTACATTGCCTGCCCCCCCGCCCCCACCCCACCCCCCGCTAAAAAAAGTGGCAGTGAAGTTAAGAATAGTCTGCTTAAAACAAACAGGCGCCACTTGCATTGAGCAGCCTGAATGCGAACAGCAAATGCAACAAGGCGGCTCGATGGCAAAACAATGGATGTTGATCGTTAAGAGAACATACATTTCACTCAATAAAGGCCAGAAGTCCACCGCACGCGCAAAGCCCCTTCCTCGGTAACTGTGTCAAACCGGCCCCAGTCGTCACTATCAGCCTTTCGATTCCTCCGGTTTTGTATTTAACGCTGGTAGTTTCAGTCCGCTGCATTCAGTAAGCTGTTGCTAATACTGACTCATCCGGAGAGAATCAACTCTGTGACCCGCCACAAACTTGGCAACTGTTCAGGAAGGCGTCAGGCATACAAATGGGACCAGTCTGGCCGGTAGGCTCTCCTTTCTCGGTGCTAGCTGGCCGACTCAGAGCCCCCAACGCCTCTCCCTCCCAGATGCTACACAACAGAAGTGGGGTCAGGAACTGTCGTAAGCGCACAACTAGGGATTCCCGTTATGGTCAAAGGTATTGCTATATAAGAAAAAGTATCTCAATATGAAATCGATTTTGTGGAAAGCGGCCTTATTCTTGTCCAGAACAAAGGTTTTTGTTTGTTGTATTTTTTATTGAAATGTTTCTTTACTGTGCAGCATGATAACTACAGAGAGCCCAACAGCAACGAGGAACTGCCTGGCTCAAGTGACGCGGGCTTGGTGTGGGTGAACCAGCCACTTGGGGGGAGTCGCCAAGAGTCAAGCTGGACGGCAAAAGCCGCTGGTGGGCTTCAAAATATTGCATGCAGCATAGGATCTCTGGCAATACGGGTATTGCCAATGTCAATATTTCAAGAGCAACAAATTGTGCAGCCCGATGCTCAACTGCCGTCCGGGCATGACTGAAAGAAACAGGGTTGGTGTAATCGAGGCCTGATTTTTCTATCCTAGACAAATGCAGCTCCAGTTCCTTTTTGGCGCAATGGGTCTAAGTGAACTTCACACATGGGCTAACTAGCTCCCTCTTACCACCCCCTCCGTGGGTTTTTTACCTTCAGGGCTCCTTCGGTAGATCGGGTGAAACGCTGCAGCCCCCCTCTACAGCTGTCACAGATGCTCCCCCGCCCCGCCATCGCCCGGCAACCGAGAACAAATAAACCCGACAAAACAGGCCCCCTGCGCCATCGACCCCTACGCGCCCCCACCTCTGCCACCCTCCCCTTCCCAGCTCCCGCTCACTCTGAACCTCGCAGCAAAACATCGAGATCTTCCTCCAATGCTGACTGCATGTTTTGTTTTTCACTTAAAAGCTAATTTGGGGTTGTGCCTAGGAAGAAAAAGAAAGGGCGAAGACTCCGGCCCAACAGCTAAACAAGAGGCCCCGGCACCACGCCGCCATTTACTATCCTCCGTTGACATAATTACAGGGGTCTGCAGTAGGAGAGGGGAAGGAGGGGGCACGGCAAGCCGTCCAGACACTGCCTGGGCTCAGGGTGAGGGAGGCTCCGTGGCAGCGCCTGGCCAGCGGGAACGCTCAAAGTGGGGGCACCGTGCCAGCCCCACCGCTGATGAAAGGGGCCAGATGTTCATCAAGCGGGCACGCAATAAGCCCCGATCGTGGAACGAGTCGCCGGGCGCTCTGTGCCAGGTGGACTACGCACCCCCCGCCACGAGGTTGCCGTGTGACAGCGGACTACGAGTCCCGACCGAGACACAATGCCTTTGCCGCGGTCACGGACGTCACGTTAACTCAGACTGGCATTCCATAGGACGCCATGGAAGAAGCCTGCATAATTCACCACAGATGTTGGGGACATGTGATCCAAAAACAATTGAGAAAGGACTGATTTGAGATTCCCTTTAAACCGGATTTCAAGCAGCTCCGACTGCTGGATGGAACAACCGCAGGCTTGAACTAGGACACCTAACGCTGCCCTCCCCTGGCACAGACGTGTAACAGATTCAGTGGTGCATTTCTTTGCTCAGCCTTTGTCTTACATAACGTCGGCTTAACTGTAATGTACAGTTGTTGCTTGACAGACTCAGTGTTCTGGGTTTGTGAGTTTCGCTCCCGGTAGGTACAAAATGGTGGTCGAGCTGGGAAACCCAGGGAAATAAATTAAATAAGTTCAACGCAAAAGCACCCTAAACTGGACACGGAATCTGGCACAAAGATCATACCATTACATTTTATCAACAAGAACACAGTCATGTCACATTTAAGTAACAAGGCCTTGTTTTCAGTGTGATGTGTGCATGCAGAATGGGTGTAACTAACTGGAAATAACTCCAATAAGACAAGTGTTTATTAAAGAATTCCTTCATTGTTTAATAGTAGACAGCGCGCCACAAAAAAAATTATAGTCCGCAGCCACAGAGCACGTGCCAAGATTAGGGGTTTCAGCTCCTTTTTTGTGATGTCATTCATGTCACTTGATTCTCTACAGGTCCAGCAAACCAGTTCTTATGTATGTATAAATATATACAGTTGATAGGATTGTTTCGGTGAAACTTTGTTTTTCTGTTAGTTGACAAATGCGTGGTCAAAGAAAATAATCTTTACAGACAATTCAATACAGCACTTGTCTAGGCAGCGTTGTGTGTGTCGGTAGAACAGTTACTCGTACAGGAATTCTGCCTAATGGCAATATCATACGAAATTCATTTAACTAAACCCACCAAAGCGCCCAACATACAACCACTACGAGCATATAAAAGTTCTCTAGGGCGGGAAGAACATGCCAACTGCCCATTGCGCCCAAGGCATATCGCCCACCCATATCCCGCCATAAAGGCACTGGCAAATTATGGTGAAGTTGGGACCGTGTGGAATTGAACGGTATGTCCTCCAAACGTTCTGGTCCATTACTGCGAGCTGATGCGCGTGGGTCAGGACGACTGCATTCCAGATGCATTTTGAATAATCAGTTCTGCCGACACGTAAAACGCTCTTTAAAACGTGCTTCACTGGGAATGCTTTATACCTAATTTTCTGAGATGAATGGGGCCGAATCACGCTGATTGATATCACAATAAAGACAACTACCTTTAGAAAAACTACCAAATTTGTTAAACTACCAAATCTGAAGAAGTCAGACAAGGTTTATTTATGTTTCTCACTCATAATTACCTTGCCTCGCCTTGATTAAAAATGTCTGGATAAGTTGCCACATGTTATTTGGGGTAGATATGGGCTTTGAATGGTAAGTAAAAAATATCCCACGTGAAGATAGGTGTTGGGTTGTGGGTGTGTGTGGGCTTACCGTCCTATGGCTGACCTTGTTGGGGGGGAGGGGGGGGGGAATTCTGGTACTGCAGCTGCCCACACAAACCAGGCCACTCAATGTCTTCCCTCTCTGTCTTTCACTCTCTCTCTTCTTTGTCTGTCTCTATCCCTGTAGAGCATGATAAGATTTGAGATTGGTAGGTAGGGGTTCTGTGTGGGTGGGGGTTTAGGGGGGGCCGAGGGGGGGCCTCAACAGCAGCCTCCAGAGGAGGTCTTGACCGGCGTGCTCTGGATCTTCACATTGGACTTCTCGGAGCCTCCGGCTGTGGCACCGGGGCCCATCCGCTTCTTGATCTCGGCCGCCATGGTCATGAAGGCCTGCTCCACGTTGGTGGCACTCTTGGCGCTGGCTTCCAAGAAAGGGATGCCTAAATTGTCAGCAAATTCCTAAGGAAAATAAAAAAAACATGAGAATATTTTTAATGGAAAACGGTTTTAAAATATGGATGGATCATTTTCATTCTGTAACCAGGCGGAAGGTTACCTTGGCCGTTGTGTAGTCCACCACCTTCTTCGTAGTCAGGTCACATTTGTTGCCGACTAACAGCTTGTTCACGTTTTCGCTGGCGTAGCGGTCGATCTCCTGCAGCCACTGTTTCACGTTATTGAAGGATTCCTGGAGGTTGGATAGGAATGGAGACAACTTGTAACTATGCAACCGGAACACATTAGCCAGAGTCACCAGACGTGCTGAGATAATCTTTGCGTGTTTAAAAACAACGTTTTCGGTTTGTGTTTAAACCCATCCTAAACAGAGAAAGTGAACGAACTTGACTGACCTGGTCTGTGACATCGTACACTACGATAATGCCATGCGCTCCTCTGTAGTAACTGGACGTAATTGTGCGGAACCGTTCCTGGCCAGCTGTGTCCCACTAAGAGGCCAAGAGGAGCAAAATCTGATTCAAAGTGATATCCAATCGATGTGTAATTTCATCTCCAGAATTATTGTGGATAAATTAATGTCAGCCACAGGCACTTACAATCTGCAGTTTGATGGTCTTTCCGTCCAGTTCTATGGTCCGTATTTTGAAGTCCACTCCAATAGTGCTAATATAGCTCTCTGTGTATGTGTCGTCCTGGAAAGAAAGAAAAACACCAGTCAATTCCATTGGATGTACCATGTAGTAAGGTTCCTGGGATGTCAAACTATCGCTCAGAAAGTCAACATTGCAAAATACACTAAAACATATGAACATACTGCAAATCGTAGGAGAAGACAAGACTTTCCAACGCCTGAGTCGCCAATCAGAAGCAACTTGAATAAATAGTCACTGAAAGAAAAGTAGACATTTCATAGGTTACACAAATGTGAATTCCACAGTCATCGATCTATTGAAGGTAAACCAACAAGACAACACGAGACTGCTATGTAATGTTAGCTTATTTCTGTCTAAAATAACGAGAAATATAAGTGTAACGTTACCTTACTGACAAATTAGCTTTGAACGATAGTATACTTAATAGTATAATAATGAATACATTTCGATAAAAAACATTTAAACTAATTGCACAGTTTAGGTTGAGATAATGTTACAATTACTCATCCAAACAAGAACGATTTGACTGTAGTTAGCTACTAAGCAGCTGACTTGACATTGTAATATTTGGAAAAACGTCAACAAAGCATTTAGCTAGCTAACGCCGGTAGCCAACTTACCAGCTGATTCACCATCTCTTGAGACTAGCTACTGTAGAAGCTAACGTTACCATTAGTTATGTATGGGTAGCCAGATAGCATTCGCGCTAACCAGCTGCCGTTTTAACGTATGAAGAGAACATAAACGGGCTCTTACCCTAACAGCAAACAAATGTTTTACAAATACGAATTTGATTAATTACATATATTTAGTGTTCAATACCATATTGGTAAAGTAGATGAAAAAAGCTGATATCTACCTAGTTAGATGATTTTGACGTAGCTAAACCAGATAGGTAACACCTAGCTAGCCAAGATTCCAGTAACTACTGAATCTGACCTGCTAGGCAACGTTAGCCAGTATTTAAAAAAACGGTCTGTCATTATTTTTAAAACGTCATACTTACTATTCGGGATTCATCGTTGACTAAACACAGTAACGTTAATAGCTTCTTTCAAATATAGTTATATTTGTCGTGGAGAATGTAACTAATACAGTCCAGTAACAATTTTTAACACAACAACTGGCTAGCAAGCTAACTACACCCAACCGAGGTAATCAAATCAAATATGGCTGCCTTCCTGACAAGGAAATGCCAACGAAGCCTATGGGCATCATGGAAGTTGTAGTTTAATCGTAAGAAGCCTACATTATCCAACATCCATTATTTTCACTCCATAAATGTCCATGGGATGAAGCTGAACGAGGCCTGCCAGGCAATAAGTCAGATCTGCAATGATCAAGCCTTTCACTTGGCATTGCTGTGATTTCGTTCGGTCAGTTTCTCTTCATCTTTTTTGTATGGAGAAAACATTTAACATCTGTTCATCCCATTCTAGAAAACAAAGCTGTAATATAAATGTTTTAGTTCACGACATGCTCACATTAAGCAATGATAAAGGAAACAGAAGACTAGCCCCCCCCCCCCCTTTGATACTTTTAAACAATGTTTTTGGTTCTTATATAGTCGCAATATTGTTTTGAGCATAGCTTGAACAGTCACTGAGATTGTTTAGTGCTTGAAAAATACTTATTTCGGATGCAGAAGTTAAACATTTATTAGCGTATTTAAAAAACTATTGAAATAGCAGGGTTAGGTAATAAACACACCATAATATATTTACATTTGTGATGATAAAAAAGCATGTTAATAAAGAAATGTCATAAGTGTCTTCAAGTCAAATTACAATTTAATAGAAGTGTGAAATGAAATGAAATAAACAGCATGTATACGCAGGCAATTTCCCCCATTCCACTAAAAACATTTAATTATCATAAACATATTTACCCTCAGGAGTAAATACCTGCCTTGAGCGACACTTTTCAACATTATCAAAAGGTAAAGTTTAAGTATAGGTCAATTCAAATTGCTGATATCTTGTAGCTGGGCCCACTTACATTGACACAGTTAACTGCAAGGCTGTAACTTTATAGCTGCCCTATTTAGCGGCCACCAATTGGCTTTTACTTTCACTACAACTTAAAGTAACAATTTTTTTATGTATACATGTATGTCTCCCCGGTGTTCCATCACCAACATGGTGTGTATCAATGTTTTTCTGCAGTCTTTGCAAAAACAGGAAGTAGTCAATACAATGCATTTGTAGTACAGCATCAGTCTGAATGAATGCCAAGTACTGCCTTTTAGTCCATGACAAGTCACAGTTCATAAAAGCATGAAACTTGGTACAGCTGCAGAGTTTGAGGCCCTGAACATTTTCAAAGGCAACTATTGCCGAATGCCTCCTAGTGGTCGTCCCAGCAATATCTACTAAACCAAACATAATAACATATTAAGTGATGTTTTCATGGTAAGTGATTACAATGAGGCCATGTATAATATCGATAACATGCTCAATATCATTCTGGTGGCCATTAAGCCATTTCGCCATTGCAGGACAATGCATTTTCTTATACCATTGGCCCTCAAACCATAGGAGTAGATGTGACAATCTAGGTGTTATTGTGTGTGTGTATCCATCGATTTGATGGAAAATACATTCTACTGTTATGTGAAATAGCAAAAGTGCCTCCAAGGCTGTCCGGGGTGTTTTTGTGATGTTGCCTTTATATACATTTTTGGGCACTGAGCTTTACAAGTGTATCAAATGTCATGCTTTTATGTGAACGTTTAACATTTAAACAATGCTACTTTATGTTCCCACCTCCATATCTCTCTGTAATTCATTTTTGCAAACAATCATAACTTTAGTTATTGAAAATGCTCCTCTTTCAATGTAGCTGCTTGAGTCATGTTAATTTCATACACGTGTATAAATGTTAATTTGGAAAAGGATTAAGTTCTGAGGATGAATTATGTCATCAAAGGGATTCATATCTTGATATACCTTCTAAATTCTGATTGACTAAATACGTCAATCATTGTGGTTGTCGAATGGAAACGTGTATGGAAAGGCGTTGCCATATGTAATTGGCTGTATTTCTTGGCTATCTCTACTCTGATAGGTGTGTGTGTAACATGGGCATGTGTCATACATTCCGGAAGAAGCCCTTTGCAAGAGCCGGGGTGGTGATTTCCGCCTTGCCGAAGAAAGTTGTGCAGAGGAGGGCTGCTGGTTTCTGGATTTCGTGAAAATGGACAGTCAGGGAAGGAAAGTGGTGGTTTGCGACAATGGGACCGGGGTAAGTTTACAAACCGACCGTGTTCTGTCGTCAAATTATACGCACCCCGGCTTTTGTGCAGTGCCTGTTGGCAGAGGAGACGAGATGGGGAGAAACAGGAAGTAGCTCGCTTCATTTGCTAGCTTGCATAGCCACGGTTTGGGTGGGTAGTCAAAGGAATGTGTCCGTCAGCTTGTCAATTAGCTAAGCATTCAAAGAGGTAGTGCATCTGTCAATAAGGTGGATAGGTTTACACGTGGAATGTTAAGTGTATCGACTGTTTCTGAAAATTATTCGTGAATTGGTGAGAATAGCTATGGACGGTAGATTATTGGATCTGAGCTGCGGGTGCAGTGCTGGTGCTGACTGTAATCAGGTCGAGCTAGTTAGCTTGCTAGCGGCGAGCTCACTACTACTAGTCGTTAAACGTAACGAAGTTGCAAATTAAGTGTCATACTGCAAAGATCACTAAGATCTTGTGCGCTGACAAATAACTAAATACGTTATAACAACAATTTCATAATTACCTTACCCGTCCCTTCCATGAGAAAACAAGAGGGTTATTTGTAATCATTTTCCATCATTATAATCATAACTCCAAATGTCACTGTCAGTTGTTCTCAAAAGATGATGATCTAGCATCTGTAAACCCGCCCTCCTTGATAGCGCTTTTGAAATTGTTGCGAGCGTCTGACTTGTTTCGTTGTCCGTTGCGTAAATAGATGAGGATTCAAACATACGGTTTTATTAAAACCCAACACGAAACAACTTTAAAGTATTTATGCCAATGTTTGAGCTATTCACGTTAACTTGTGTCGAGTGCACGATAATGCGCATGCCTCATTTTTGTAGTGAGGGGGAAGTCAGAAACCATTCTTCCATGTAAGGAGTTGTCAGGTCTCTTGCAACTCTTTTCTAAAAGATGTCGATAACGAGAAGTCATCCGGTTAAGAAGGACAAGTAGAAGACCGTTATTTCATGCTGTTTAACGCTGAGTAGTCTGGCTGAATAATATTTTCCACTGTCTGTGATTTTTTTTTGAGCTAGTTTCCATCCAGTGGTTAGCTAACTCAGTCGCTTTTCAGCCACTTACTACAAGAAACTATGCTGCTCAAAGCTCTTTCACCAATGAAAACACACTGGTAGCTATTCATAGCTGGTGAGGGTGTGAAAGGGACAACTGTACACAGCAGCCCGACTTCTGTGTTTCTGCTTGTAAGAGCCGTCTGAGTAACCTTTCCCTCTGCTATCTGATGAGGTCATCATGATTAACTGCTTTATGCACGTAGTACACTTTACAAATTAAATGTTCCTGGAGGATCTTTTAGGGGGTTCTTCAACTGAAACTGTTGGAGAACCCCTACAAGTTCTCAGAAGAACCCATTCTTAATGGTTCCTTAAATAGTTTGAGGAACCACTAACAGTTCCTTTTGAATAACCTTTTAGGGTAGACTGTTGACGGGTGTACTTCAACAAAAGGTTATTTGAGGAAACCAATAAAAGGAGTTATTTGAAATATCTGTTCACTCTTTCCCCTAGAAGAACTTATGGGGGTATCACGCAGTTCCAAAGAAGAACCCTGATAGGATCCTCCAAGTCCATTTAGTTTTTATTACATACATTAGCAATATTCACATAGCTGAATATTGAGTTTAGATCATTTATGTGACAGGTGAGAAGTAAGAACCCTTTCATAGCCCAATTTAATTATCTAGCCAAGGGATATAACAAAAACCAATAGATTTTAAACATCCACATGGAAAAGCACGCCATATTTTGAGAACAAGGCTCCACTCATTTGAGCACCCTGATGAGGGACTCTATGAAGCAAACTACAGCCTAGCAGGTTTGAATGAAATTCCTGACCTATGTTCTCTGTTAAACCTCTTAATCATGCTGTTGGCCCTGCACATCAGGTATTTGTGGGATCATACCAGTGTTGTTGGATTCTCTGTTGTGTAACCCCTGTCAGGGTGTTCAACTGGAGTGACCCCCTGGATGCTGGTCTTTGTTCAGTTTATCTTTTTCCCCACTAAGGGTTAGGTAAGAATTTGGGGAGGGCAAGCCAATCTAAGATCTGTACTCAAACCGCTCAGTGAAAATGGAGAGACTGCTGTTTCCTGGTCAATTAACAGGACAGGTCTGTTGCCCTCAAACTCAACTATGGACCACAAGGCCAGTTCCACTGATTCTTTTTTTTTCATTGCAAACCTCTAATCAGGGAGTTATTTTGACATTGGACACCGGGTGGGTGCAATTAATGATGTCGAACAGAACCAGAGGCTCTGGGCTTTGTAGGGTGAGACTTGACTACCCTTGATAATTGGGTTGTTTGGTTAAAAGGTTCACTTAATGGCGTTTAGGTTAAAGGTTTTGCACGTATTGTTCATATTGGGCTATAATTCCTGTTCCTCACTCTCAATATTTTGTGGTTGTTTTTCTAAACTTGCTGAAACAATGCTTGACACTCACATATCCCTTGTCTTTTCTAACCCTAGTTTGTGAAGTGCGGCTATGCAGGCTCCAACTTCCCAGAGCATATTTTCCCAGCGTTGGTTGGCAGGCCAATCATTCGCTCCACCGCTAAAGTGGGAAATATTGAGATCAAGGTAAGCTAAATGTATTTACTTTTAACGGAGTGTCTGTGTAATAGAACAACATGGTTCTGTTTTTGTAAATGTATTCTCCGTTAGGTTCAATTCTTCATTGTCCTCATGAATTTAAAATGTTTATGGTGAGGAACTGTAATGACTGCAGTGACATGTGCAGCCGACAATGGTTCTTTTCCTTTGTCCACTGGCCCTTTTAGAGGTTTCCAAGTAATTTATTAGGTCTGAGAGAGATTAATTTTCTTTTTGGCGGATGCTTATGTGTCAAAGACTAGTTTTAAAGGCATTCTTCAGGAATAAATGGATATTAATTTTGTCTGCAGTTGCATGCAGTTGGAAGGAATTTGAAAACTAGAGCTTGTGCAGAATCCCACTAGCATTAGGGCAATGACTGGAAGTTGATAGTATCTGCTAGCCAGACTTTCAGTTATTTTGTTTACTTTAGTTGGCAATGACTCGCAAATCTACCTCTAAGGTACCTGACAAATCAAAATGGTAGAAGACATATAGTGTCCCTTTAAACAGGCTATTTTAGTTTACAGCCTTCTGAAATAATCTGTTGATAATTTTTGTATCAACAGACTAACTCCGGTCTTATGGGGACAGTGTTTCATTTTGGAACCTGACGATGATTTGTTGATTTAGTCTAGAGGCTACACCTTGCTTTGCTATCAGGTCGTTACACATTAACGATTGCTCTTGATAATGTTGCAGTATTTTATAATAGGATGGGTGGGCCTCATTGACACACACACACACACCTTAAATGCTTTATATGAATGGACATGTCAACATTTTTATAATTGAAGTAGGATTCAAACATTACAAAAGGTTCTATGGGTTGACAGTCAAGGACGTCCACCATCGTCTCCACGCCGCAAAGCTGCCAACAGCACGGAGCGGTACCTTGCTAGTCTGTTTGCTTTTGCAGGCATGCAATCTACGGGCCAGGCACAGACAGACTGTGCACCTGGCCAAGGCCGCCAGCGCCGCAAGCATGTGTGCGATTGCACTCAGGCACTACACAATGGGTGGGTATTTCAGTACCACAAAAGACTACTCTGGGAAGAGGTCAATGAGCAGCCCAGTTCCAGAACGAGAGCCTCCCTCCAGAAGCGCAACACCTGTTGCCTTTGGCACACCAGAGAACACATCAACATCAAACCGACCAATGGGGTCGTCAGTACGGTCGTGTCTAGCGATGAGCTGCAACCAATTAACAACCTCATTGGGTTCGACTCGTGAAAAAGTAGAAACGGGAACACGTTCGCAGGGTACCAGAGTGTTAGAGTGCACTATGTAGGTAGAACCTGTAACTTCACGTCCATAGTAAAACCAGAGGATGGCCTTGCTGACAGCAGCATTCATATGTGCTGAACTGGATATGGGGTGGTCATCACAGTCCAGAGCAGTGAGTTTCCCCCAATGCCAGTCCAGCGCTGCATCTGTTGTCTACAGACGAGTGATGTCTTCAGTGCTGGATGAGAAGCCTCCACACAGCGGTCCGCCACAACGGCATCCTCTGCATGTCAGATGGTGTCCGTCTGAGCTCCACTCCTGTTAAACAGGCTGTTGACGTCTGGACAGTTTGACCACACTCAAAAGCCAGTGAACGTCTCTTATGATCATACGGCCTGAAGCTCAGTCGAGCAGTCCTCAGTTTTCCCAGTCAGGGTGATCTTCCTCATCCGTAAGTCCGAAAGCGAGACGGTATCGCTTGCTAGCCATTGCTCTGACAACATTCAGGCCAGTAACAAAACCAGGACGATAACATCACATACCTTGTGGTCTTTTGAAGCATAGCTGCCTCATTGCCTCTAGCTTAATGACCAGAGGCAGAGGGGAAGTGTCTGTTTTTTTTATATACCCAGCCAAGGGCAATTGGGTTAAGTCATATCACACAACCCCATTTCCAAAAAGTTGGTGCGCTGTGTAAAGTGCTAATAAAAACAATAGTTTGGGGTCTCCATTGCTGTACTTTTCATTTCATAATGTGCTAGACATTTTCATTTTCAGACGGGCCAGTTTAGTTCCCAGATTTACTATGGAGCCATGCTGTTGTAGTGCATGCAGAATGTGGTTTGGCATTGTCTTACAGAAATGAGCAAGGCCTTCCCTGAGAAACGTCATCTAGATGGCAGCATATGCTGCCCTATATATAGATAGATATCCACCCACCATATATCTATATCTGTCTATACCCCCCATTTTGTAATACATATTTTATTAGTGCTGAATCTACTGTATTTCCTTAAGTGCTTTGTTACAGTACCAATGAAAAAAGTCAAAAACTCCAGTGTGAAATGCACACTCAGATTGAACTTTGTGCCTTTGTGCTTCTGACTTTCTCCTTACTTCTGTTTTTATTTCTTCCTCTCCTGTTGAGATTAGAATAACCGAAAGATGGTAAGCATCATGGAGGCTGATTTTTGTTTTTTTTGTGGCGTGCATTTGCAGTTTTTGGGGCTCCTGCTAGGACAGTGGAATTTGTTGTGCGTGTCATCCAACAAGAATAATTGTTTTTTTCCCTCCTTGACTGTTCTTACTTATTGACACCTACTTTTTTTTACTGGTTTCTGTGATGGGAGGCTGGTCTAGGCTAACTAACATAACCCTATTATAATATATATTCATTTAACGAAACATGCTTTTCTCAAAACATACTGTTTTTTGTGGCCTTGTGTACAAAAGCAATTGCGGAAGGAAACTACTAATGCTAATTCTTGAACTTGTATGCATTCAGCTTACAAAAAATCTTGAGGACAGGAAAATGTACCGCTTTGCACGCTGCCTCCTCATAGTATAAAACTACACCCCACCTTGAGCAAGGGATTGCCCATTAAACAGTCTCATCTAACTCAGGTGACCCATTGGTAGGTCTGGTTCGTAGGCCTATTCTGAGACACACACACACACACACACACACACACACACACACACACACACACACACACACACACACACACCCCAGGCTATAGACATATTCGAGAAGATCGGTATCCCGGTTAGATTCTACAAACGGTGTTCACCGGCTGCCATCTCCATCGAACATGGCCATCTCTACTGCCCTTCTGCTCTTTGGAGCAGTACTGAATGTCTGGTCTGGTCACTAAAAGCCACATGCCTGGAGCATTACTCTGCGACCTCCTGCTATGCCTGTAATAACCTGTTTTACACGCTTAACATTATACTCACACCGCCCTTGTGGCAAATGTCAGAGAATTTATATAAATAACAATCCTGTCTGAGAATGGTTTGAGGTGTTATGGTGTGTTTCTAAGAGGATGCATTATGTCCGTGTTGTGAACTTTTTACCTTCTAATCTTTGACCATGCAGCCATGCCTGCTGTGTACCAGTGAAGCCCCATTAACAGACGTAGCACATTAGTGCCTCGGGTTAACGACACCTTAATGTTCCTATGTCATAATACTTAATAGCTCCTGTACTGTTGGATCCTTCCGAACAGGTGTGATATTTTTACATCCTGGTTTGGACCCTTGACCCCAGTCTGACTGACGGGTCTCTAACCCCTCCCTCCCCAGGACCTGATGGTTGGGGATGAGGCGAGCGAGCTGCGCTCCATGCTGGAGGTGAACTACCCCATGGAGAACGGCATCGTGAGGAACTGGGACGACATGAAGCACCTGTGGGACTACACATTCGGCCCCGAGAAGCTCAACATCGACTCCAGGAACTGCAAGATCCTGCTCACGGAGCCACCAATGAACCCCACCAAGAACCGAGAGAAGATCATCGAGGTGCGTATGAATGGCCGGGTCTGTGTGGTCCTGTTGACAACTGCTGTTTCTGGTTTTCTGGTGTGTGTACTTGGATTCATATCAAACAAAGAACCGTTTGGCAAGAACCTCATAAAAAATCTGATTGTATAGGCATATATTTTGGGTTTAGATGTTAAGGGTAAGCTTTTTAAGTTAGGGTTTGTTTGTGTTTTTGCCAAGGTTAAGTCATTGAGGTTGAAATGATGGAATGTCTTTTTTTGTAATAGAAGTACATTGCCGGTCCTCACTTTATTTGTGAGAGCGCATGTATGTGCCCAGAAAGGCCGAGGAGATGTGATGACTCACAAAGTAATGAACTCTTTACATTCAGTGGGCACTTGCCTCTGCCTGTTCTAGCTGAGTAGGCACTAGTGCCCCCGCTAAGAAGCTCCATCTGGGAGTCCCAACTTGCCAGTCATTGTGTCGGAAGGCCGTAGGGCTTGTTGGCCAACACCAGTTTAAAAATATATTTTTCTTTAGAAATGTTTTTGATTTTATTGTGCCTGTTTGGAGTTCCAAATGGCCATAGTTTGGCTTTTGGGTGCTAGTTCCTTTTTGCCAGATGAGTGAAATCAAGCATATCTAAAGCATTTGAACAACAGGTCTGCTGCCCGGCGACAGACCTTCAGTGGGAGTCAGTCCGAGCTACTGTTCTGGATCATTCCTGCAGTTCCTTCTAAACACTTGGAGCGAATTAGAGGCCATGTATAACTTCTTAGTATGCCCCTTTTCACCCATTTAAATGTCAGGTTCATGAATAGGGGAGGTTAGACACTGTATATAAGTGTTATACTACCATACTACCAATTGCAGACGCTGTGTAGCTGTTTAGTAACTCAAACATGTATTAACTACCTGTTTTGTTGCAACAACTACATGTTATGTTGGATTCTCAATTTTCTTTCCCCTAGGTGATGTTTGAGACATACCAGTTTTCTGGAGTTTACATTGCCATCCAGGCTGTGCTCACATTGTACGCTCAAGGTAAGTTCATCAGTTAAAGAAAAAATTAACAAGGACACTGGAAAGAAAGTAGGATACCCCACCTTATGGAACAAATCGCAGGTTAAAAGGCCTTTCCCAAAAATGTGGTTGAAGCCAGCATGGTAATACCTGGCCTTTATCAGCTTTGCTATGTTCCCTCAGTTTAACAGTGAGTGTTAATAATGGCTATTTGTAGTTGTATTACATTATACCGTAGGAATTGCATGTTTCTTTGGGAATCCAATGTAATGAATTTGATACCAAACACTTCCCAATTAAGATTTGAGGGTATGCTGTTATTTGAATGTATTTCATAATTCTGCATAAAATGCTCAATTAGAAGGGCAACACATTAACTAGTTTAACTGGGCTTTCTCAATTGATTGTTTTTTACAAGACTGGTGAATATAAAACTAAAAAAATGTAAAGAAATTGTTGAATGTTTATTAAGCACTTTCAAAATACTTCAGTATTTATAATACTATAGTTAGTCCTGTAAAAATCCATACTGGCGTGTTTCATCCAGTAAAATCTTATGTTTATTGGCCCTATTATTTACTACAGTTGAATTCTTCTAAGCACCGAAAAATATTGTTTGAAATTCCTACTATATCCCAATAGATTCACTGTCATGAAGTACTGCCATTTTTGCAGGATGGCATGTATCAGTTAGTGAGTTGATTATATAGCAGCATATTAATACTGAGGATCCTTTTTCATAGGAAATTAACTTTAGTGCAACTTCTGGCCAGCACACTGGCATGATTTAGGACATAAAGGTTAGAAGATTTTTTCCACATTGAACCAGTGTGTTCTCACGGGAAGCACTTCTCACAATCTGAAATTCGAATTACAAGGAAAAATATTTTAGTTTTAGTGAAAACAGAAACGGTCTATAATGATGACAGGCTTTTCTTTGGGAATTTAAAATGTTTCCTGACTTGCCCTGGTCTGTTTGTATTTTTGAATATTAGGTCTACTGACGGGCGTGGTGGTGGACTCTGGCGACGGCGTAACTCACATCTGCCCTGTGTACGAAGGCTTCTCCCTGCCCCACTTGACCCGACGCCTGGATATTGCTGGCAGGGACATCACACGCTACCTCATCAAGGTTCACAGCTGGTTTCCTATTCCTAATGCCTATTTGTACAAATCCTCAAAACTAGGTTTTTGTGCTGATCTTAATGAACACTGGAATAAGTGAAAACAATATTTTGAAAAATCCACCCAGCATACGAAGGTGCTGAATTGCTTGCAGTATATCCATCCAGCTGTTACACTTGTCATAACCGTGTAGCCATCCAGCCGTTACACTTGTCATAACCGTGTAGCCATCCGGCCGTTACACCTGTCATAACTGTGTATATATCCAGCCGTTACACCTGTCATAACTGTGTATATATCCAGCCGTTACACCTGTCATAACTGTGTAGCCATCCGGCCGTTACACCTGTCATAACCGTGTAGCCATCCGGCCGTTACACCTGTCATAACCGTGTAGCCATCTGGCCGTTACACTTGTCATAACGGTGTAGCCATCCGGCCGTTACACTTGTCATAACGGTGTAGCCATCCGGCCGTTACACTTGTCATAACGGTGTAGCCATCCGGCCGTTACACTTGTCATAACGGTGTAGCCATCCGGCCGTTACACTTGTCATAACGGTGTAGCCATCCGGCCGTTACACTTGTCATAACGGTGTAGC
>JACXGJ010005305.1:0-39819 GCA_016801105.1 Esox niger
TGTGTGTGTGTGTGTGTGTGTGTGTGGAGACACTGGTTAGGCGGATGCGCCGTTGTGCGGCTATTGATCTGCAATGCTAAGGACATCTGGAGCCACACACACACACAGCTACCAGCTGGGCATATCCTACTGGGGATACACAAGCAGACGCACACGCACACGCGCACGGCCAGTTTAGCCAAGTAGACATCAGGGCCTCCACTCTCCACCGTGATCCATTACCATAGTAGCATCTCTCCGATCGCCCCTCTTTTTCCCCTTTCCCTCTTCTCTTCTCGAGCTCTCCTTTCCTCTCTAGTCTCTTCTCTAGCTCTCCTTTCTCTCTCTCTTCTCTTTTCCAGCTCCCATTTTCCCCTCTCTCTTCTCTTCTCTAGCTCTCCTTTCCCCCTCTCTCTTCTGTTCTTTAGCTCTCCTTTCCCCCTCTTCTCTTCTCTAGTTCTCCTTTTCCCCTCTCTCTCTTCTCTTCTCTAGCTCTCCTTTACCCCTCTCTCTTTTCTCTTTTTCATATCCTCTTTGGTGGCAGCAGGAGGGCAGATAAAGAGCGAGAACTAGACGAAGAAGGGGGGGGGTGGTCAGGTTTTGCCAGGAGAGAGGGTGTGTGTGTGTGTGTGTGTGTGTGTGTGTGTGTGTGTGTGTATGTGTAAAACCCTCTCAGGGGCCTTTGCTATTGGCTGAACTAGCCCGTGTGCCACATGAGGCAAGCCTGTGATTGGCCGGAAGAAGCACCACTCTGCTTCAGCCTGTAGTTCTGCCTGTTGTGAAGGCAGACTGACGTACACACAAACGCACGCGTGCATACACTGGGAACACACACAAACACACGCGTGCATACACTGGGAACATACAGAAACACACGCGTGCATACACTGTGAACACACACAAACACACGCGTGCATACACTGGGAACACACACGTGCACATGCGTGCATACACTGGGAACATGCACATGCGTGCATACACTGGGAACACACACACGCGTGCATACACTGGGAACACACACGTGCACATGCGTGCATACACTGGGATCACACACAAACACACGCGTGCAAACACTGGGAACATACACAAACACACGCGTGCATACACTGGGAACACACACAAACACATGCGTGCATACACTGGAAACATACACAAACACATGCGTGCATACACTGGGAACACACACGTGCACATGCGTGCATACACTGGGAACACACACGTGCACATGCGTGCATACACTGGGAACACACACGTGCACATGCGTGCATACACTGGGAACACACACATCTGGTATTGGTGGCTGTACCAGTGACTAGTTTTATAATCGATTGATCTGTCGGTTGCTACTTTGATTAATCAGATATTAAAATGACAAGCGTTCCAGCATCAAAAGAAAGTCAATGTGTTTCTCCCTCATCTCGCAGAATGCTCTATTCAAGTCCTCTTGAAATATCAGTTATATTTATCGTTTTAGAATGTATCCATAAGTCCGCAGAGTGCGTAATAAACTGGTCCAGTCCAGTCTCTAACAAGGAGAACCAGGGAACAGTAAAACAACAGACGGCTTGAACTGAACCACGCAGAAAACATTGCTATTAAATCTTTTGACTACTACAGAGCAATACATAATTTGCCTCAGAACTCTGCCACTCGTGGCCTGATCCGTTTGAGAGGTCCGGCGCCGCTGGACTGGAAATGAATTCCACGTGCACAATCAGACCGCCGGTTTGGTGGGATTGACGTCCCGATAACGTGTTTTGCGTTACAACACAACTCTCTCCACGAAGCCGACGTGAAAGGAACTCCCCGAAAACCAGTGCCAAGACCTCTTCCACGTCCTCCTGGCTCCAATGGGTTCTGTCTTCCTGGCTCCAATGGGTTCTGTCTTCCTGGCTCCAATGGGTTCTGTCTTCCTGGCTCCAATGGGTTCTGTCTACGGTGCCGAGTTCATCCTTGGAAGTCTTTCCAGAAACCGTCTTCATTGGTTTTTAGGCCGCGACCCACATAGACCTAACTAATCGAAAATGAAATCTGTTCTCGACTATGTGTCATTGATGACGTTATCTACATTAGCAATCAGTTTGTTGCAGCTCTTCGAACACACACAGACACACACACACTGATTCATTCACACAAAGTTGCTTGTGGAAAACACTTGTAGAACATTCACTTCTCTCTCTCTGTCACACACACACACACACACACACACACACACACACAGAGCTGTTAGGATGCCTCCGGGTGACCATCTGGTCATCAGACTAGGACTCCCCTGCCTCTTGTTCTGCCTCTTGTTCTGCCTCTTGTTCTGCCTCTTGTTCTGCCTCTTGTTCTGCCTCTTGTTCTGCCTCTCCTTCTGCCTCTCCTTCTGCTTCTCGTTCTGCCTCTCGTTCTGCCTTTCGTTCTGAATCTTGCATGTCTACTCACTTCTCTTATGTCTCTGGTTTTCTTTCCTTCTCTTTTTGTAATTTAACTGAACTAAGATATTTTAGAGATGGCGGGTATGTTAGTTGTGTACCGAACACAATACACAGACCAACAGACACTGACAGACCAAAACGACACAGCAACCAACAGAAAGAGACTCACTTACTGACCAACTGACAGACCAACCAGCTGACGAGCCACCAGGCCGACCGACGGACGGACGGAGAGAGGGAGGGTTCTGCTGACATAGGAAAGAGACAAACACAGCTATTCTCCTCTGTCTCTCCCCCTTTCTCGCTGTCATATCCCTTCTCCTTGGTGGGGGTGTTGGTAGGTCCAGTTGAAACAGGAAGAAGGTCTAAAAATAGAGAAGAGCCGTTCAGCCAAAACCCAGACACAGAGCAGGGACAAGCACTTCCCCTAAACACACTCACACAAACGTTATGTTGTGTTTGTCTGTCTTTGTTCCCTAACCTAAAGGTTGACCCTAAACCTAACCAGCAATGCCATAACCTAACTGCATTTCTAACACTATGCCCAGTTATACATTTTTCCGTAACCTGGCCCCTATGTCGGAAATCGCATTGTTCCTAGTGGGGACCTGCCGAAAAAACTTGTTGGTACGAATAATCTTTTAGATTTGACGATCTTTGTGGAGACTTCACTTCCACACGTATGCACAAATACACACACAAACTCACTCACACACTCTCTCATTCCTCTCCCTAGTGTTCACTGGCTTTACCTTTGTTGGTATGTTCCATTTTCCTTTTGCTTTTCTGAAATGCTCACAGACACACAACACAACCTGTGACTCTCTGATAGTAATTCATAGTCTGTTTGTTGTTAAACATTAATTTGAGTCCTACCTACTGACACGCACACATTCAACACACACACACACACTCAACACGCACACATTCAACACACACACACACTCAACACACACACACACTCAACACACTCAACATGCACACACTCAACACACTCAACACGCACACACTCAACACGCACACACTCGACACACGCACACACACTCAACACGCACACACACTCAACACACCAACCCCTTCGTTAAGGCCACCACACTGTGTTTGTTTGTTATTGAGTGGGAGGGAGTAGTGGGAGGCAAAGGACGGAGGGAGAAAACCAAACTCCTCTTGGGTCAGCAGGATTGAAAGGGCTGATGACTCTCGGTCTATTAACACTTGCTAACTCGGGCTCTTCATCCTGTCCTAATATCCAATCATCATGGTAAAGGTCTGTAGATGCCCTGTTTTTCGAACCAGAAGGTCTGTGCTAAAACTGAATGCGCACTCCAGCCAACAACCGGCGTTGAGCTTGTAGGCACCCGAACCTACCACAAGGAGTCGCTGAAGAGCGGCAACTCAGCCCTCTTTGAACCCTGGGCTGTGATGATGCCAGTTGGCTTCCTTCCCTCCGTGGAACCCCCGGTCAGCGTGCCATACGACTGGGATTTGAGCCCCTGCCTGCAAAGGCGCAGCAAAACTCCCTGTTCATGTATTTGCCTAAAGGAGTCCTTAATCCAGCAATTCAATTCATATTTTTTCGTAAATCGAAATAAAAATCGAAATGTTAAATTAGTAATAATGCTTATAGGGCTGTTCATAATGCATTGTTAAGAAAGCCGCAAATGTGTTTTCTGTGAATCTGAATATCCTTTGAGCCCATGCCTGATGTAAACATGGGAACATTTGAAATAGATACAGCAGTTAGACCGTGCCCTGTTGAATCACACGTGTGCAGTTTATAATTACGTCATCTCGTCACAACATGCTACTTTGATTTTTGCTTGACGTAAAATGTTATGTTTTGTCTTGTCTTTGCCCCGCGTGACTGTCTGCATGGTGTACTGTGGTGCTCTCAGCTCATTTGGCAGTCTACATTGTTCTCTTAAACCTTTGGCAATGATTATAGCCATGAGTGTTTGAAAGAGTCTCTAGCAGCTCTGCACATTTGGATACCTTTTGCCCATTCCCCTTTACAAAATTGCTCAAGTTCAATCAAATTGGGTGGGAACAGCCTTTTTGGACACTTTCCCCAGAATCTCAATTGTATTGAGGTCCGGTCCTGTGTTGTGGCAAAAAAAACATGTAAATTTGGATTCCATGTTGTCATACATGAAAATTGTGGAAAAGTCCAAGGGGTATGACTACTTTTGAAAGTCACTATCCTTCTATGAAAGCTATTAGGAAAATTCAGGACTCTAAACCATGTCTTAGGTTTTGGTTTTATGTCAGGATGTTTCAGTGGATTTTGGTTGGAATAGGGTAGAGAAGAGAACACACACACACACACACACACACACACACAGACAACCAGTGTGGGTGTGACCAGGATGCTGTGAGTGGGTTGGTGTGTGTATGTATGTCTGGGTGTAAGTTGTGCCCGCCAGTCTGTCTCCTCTGTGTAGGGACCACCCTTACACACACACACACACACACACACACACACACACACACACACACACACACACACACACACACACAAGGCTCTCTGGAACAGTTGCCAAATGGGGTTCCTTTGTTTTTAACCTTCCCATTGTCACTAGAAATAAAATACTCTTATCTTTCTCTTGCTCTCTGTTGCCTTCTCTCTCTCTTTCTTTTCTTTTCAATCTCTGGGGATTGTAGAGCCCCAGTTGTAGCAGGTTCAGGGTTTGGGAGCATAGCTGGGTACAGGTGGAGCGTTTTGTAGAGCCCCAGGGGGTTCTGGGTACAGGTGGAGGGTGCTTGTAGAGCCCCAGGGGGTTCTGGGTACAGGTGGAGGGTGCTTGTAGAGCCCCAGGGGGTTCTGGGTACAGGTGGAGGGTGCTTGTAGAGCCCCAGGGGGTTCTGGGTACAGGTGGAGGGTGCTTGTAGAGCCCCAGGGGGTTCTGGGTAAAGGGGATGGGGGTCCCAGTTTCTAAAAGGTACATGGAGGTCCAGTCCCCAGCATTTGTGTGTTTGGAGAGGAGGTGCTGGGTCTCAGGTTGTGACCTGGTTCTGGAGTCAGTGGATAAAAAGTACACATCTCTTCCTCCCTTTTCCAGATGTTCAGAGAAGAGACTTACTGAGTCCTACTGAGTAGTTTATGTTCACACACACACACACACACACACACACACACACCACTGTCACCCAACTTATTAAAGACACGTTTGATTTAATTGTCTCATTTCACAGTCTGATGAGCCAGACTGGGAACTCACACACACACACACACACACACACACACACACACACATACACAGTCTGAGGTACAGGGGAAAGAAATTACAACATTGACATTGGTGTGTGTGTGTGTGCCCGTGTGTGTGCGCGTGTGTGTGCGCGCGCATGCTCTTATACTGTCTGTCCCAGTGAAGGCAGTGTAACAGGATGTATGTGTTGCTATTAGCAATCTGGTTTGAACAGGCCTGAGGGAACTTGTGTGTGTGTGTGTGTGTGTGTGTGTGTGTATATCACATTCGTAGTAAAAGGCTTTTAATTGAGCCCTCACACAAACATACATCCTCCAATCGAGAATTTGTCAGGGGTTTGCCAGCAGTGCCCAGAGTCTCTCCTGGTGGACACCATTACGCTTTTCGACCGTGTCATGGTTACCATTAATATGTCATCTTAACGATGACAGTTATTGTCTAATGTAGAACAGTAACGTCCAGTAACGTCCGCGTGACGTTTAGGGTTGTGTCCTCAGCCAGCGGAGGGAGGGAGGGAGGGAGGGAGGGAGAGGTTGGAACCACATCTTATGGGTGTACTTGTCCCTGCAGTTTGAACAGGAGGGAGGGGAGGGGCAAACTGCACAAAGCACCAGAGCACGAGGTTGCCATAACAACAGTACCATGGTTGTGCTGTCTCTCTCACTCTGTCTGTCTGTCAATCTTTCTCACTCTCTCTCTGTGCCACTCTTTGTGTCACTCCCTCTCACTCTCTCTATGTCTTTCACTGTCTGTTTCTATCACTCGCTCTTAGTCTCTTTCTTCCTTTACTCCCTCCCTCTCTCTCCCTCACTCCTGCTTCTTTCCTTTCCACTCCTGCTGTCATGTAGTGCTCTTTGCTCCTTCTCTCACTCTCTTTCTATTTTCATCCTGGTCTGTCAGATGAACCTGTCTGAAGAGTAGCTCCTTTCTTCCTCTTCTCCCTCTCCTCTCTGATAATAGAGGAGCAGTCATCTTGTTGATGTCATACAGTGTAGAGAGACTGAAAAAGGAGAAATACACTACAGCGTTTCTCTTCTGCTTTTTACATTTACCAGTCCGTTGATTAGTCTTTCTTTTCTTTCTCTCTGTGACTCTGTCTGACTTTGACTTGTCTTTCTCCCGTGACTCTATTGGACTAATGTCCCTCTTACCATCTCTGTTTTCTTGGTGTCTCTCAATTTCAACACATCTTTCTGCTGTGATTTTACATTATGGTATTTCTTGGAGTTTGTCCCTGTTTGATTTGGTAGTTTTTTTTGCAGGTGTACATGTTGTGAGGAATATTTGTGGCTCTAGTGTGGTCATTTGGCTCATACTCTTCTGGACAGGCAGGTTTACCCACGGTGGCTTATTCTGATAGCAAGGTCATGCACATGGAGTCTGTAAATAGCCTCTATATAAAATCATTTTGGTCACGGTGGCCAGGTCTTCTGCCATTATGTGTGAGTTTTATTTATGGCAAGGTAAAGTTTCAATACATAAACCATAAACCTACTGCTAACCCCTATTCTAAGCATGACCTGACCTTTACCCCTACCCTTTCCATGACCTAACCTTTACCCCTACCCTTTCCATGACCTAACCTTTACCCCTACCCTTTCCATGACCTAACCTTAACCCCTATCCCTACCATGACCTAATCTTAACCCCTACCCTTTCCATGACCTAATCTTAACCCCTACCCTTACATGACGTGACCTTAACCCCTACCCTTACATGACCTGACCTTAACCCCTACCCTTTCCATGACCTAACCTTAACCCCTACCCTTTCCATGACCTAACCTTAACCCCTATCCCTACCAAGACCTAATCTTAACCCCTATCCCTACCATGACCTAATCTTAACCCCTACCCTTTCCATGACCTAACCTTGACCCCTACCCTTACATGACCCAACCTTAACCCCTACCCTTACATGACCTGACCTTAACCCCTACCCTTTCCATGACCTAACCTTAACTCCTACCCTTTCCATGACCCAATCCTTAACCCCTGCCCTTTCCATGACCTAACCCTTAACCCCTGCCCTTTCCATGACCTAAGCCTTAACCCCTGCCATTTCCATG
This sequence comes from Esox niger, assembly GCA_016801105.1. NCBI lineage: Eukaryota > Metazoa > Chordata > Actinopteri > Esociformes > Esocidae > Esox > Esox niger. The sequence continues at coordinate 7,677 of JACXGJ010005305.1, forward strand.
ACCTAAGCCTTAACCCCTGCCCTTTCCATGACCTAACCCTAGTCTCATGAGGTCACATCTCCAATTTTGTCTGGTCTCCTTAGAGGTCTGGCAACCTGCCTATTATAAAACATTACAGCTGCTTCTCAGATAAGTGTGGCTCAGGGAGGCAACGAAACAACAGAGATTGAAGAGGAAACATTAGTGGCCAAGAAGTCATGTGACCAAGACTGTTACTGTAATTTTGATCGGCATCACAAAGAGAATTAGAATAAGTATAATCCAAAATAAATATGAACATCTTGGTATTAAATTGAGTCAAAGAATGAATGACTGTCCGGTATTGGCTATAGAGGCAAAGCTTCTAAAATGCCTTTGCACTAGATTTTAGATTTAATCAATTTTAAAAAATCTCAAATGTTGTATGCGCTGCCAAGGAAATACAACAAGCACCTTTAATGTGCTGAAACACCGGACTCTTCTAGCGAGGCTGAAGCACCGGACTTTTCTAGCGAGGCTGAAACACCGGACTCTTCTAGCGAGGCTGAAGCACCAGACTTTTCTAGCGAGGCTGAAGCACCGGACTCTTCTAGCGAGGCTGAAGCACCGGACTCTTCTAGCGAGGCTGAAGCACCGGACTCTTCTAGCGAGGCTGAAGCACCGGACTTTTCTAGCGAGGCTGAAACACCGGACTCTTCTAGCGAGGCTGAAGCACCAGACTTTTCTAGCGAGGCTGAAGCACCGGACTCTTCTAGCGAGGCTGAAGCACCGGACTCTTATAGCGAACAGCGTTTAGATTCCTTTAGCAGTAGCCTACAAAGCTTTGTGTAGCTTGTTTGTAGCCTGTGTCCATGCAATCATTTGTTTTTATGTTTTCAAAATTATTTTTTTGTGTTAATTAGGTACTGTGTCAAAAAAGCCAATACCTGTGACTGGCCATGTTTGAGAGTTGCTTTGTGATCCTTTACTGTAGAGAGATAACTTGGGGGCATATCCCAAGGTTAACTTTAGATTAGATCAGATTCAACGTTATTGTCATTGAACAATACATGTACAGTGCATGAAATGCAGTTAGCATCTAACCCGAACTGCAAATAGAAGAGGGTTCAGAAAATGTACAATTATTAAGTATAATGTATGTACAAGTGGGATGTACAGATGTGCAATGAAGGCACATGCAAATGCAATTGGCAGTTCTGAACCCCAGTTTGCTGCCCGTCTGGTGCTCTAAAAGGCTGGACCGGGTTGGCAGGTCTGCTGGTACCACCAGTACAACATGTCCTGTTCTGTAGACATGGGCTTAATTTATTTATTCATGTTACACCAATCCAGTTTGACTGTCAGTTGAACTAAACTCTTGTGTTGTGAGAACTTGTTGTTTTCGTATGTTATGAATCTATTTTGATACGTTTTCCCGTATCTTTTGCTTCTCCCTACGTTTAAGAATATTGAAATGAATATCGACATCGCATTGTTCATGATCATTACCGCAATATCAAATTTTGTCAATATCGTGCAACCCCAGCAAGTAAGCAACGTCAGCGTGGGTGCACGTGTCGTGAATGTGTGTGTATGTATCATGAATGTGTTTACTCTTTCAGTTCTTTGTTTTTCCCTCCGAGGATTGGGGTTACACAAAATACACCCAGACAGACAGACACACAATACGTAGGCTCAAAACAACTCCTGTGTGTATTCATATTATTTATTATGCCATTCAGGCCATTATGCTCCCTGTCACTCATTCAGTAGACAGGGGGAAAATGTAAACTGACAGCCTCCCACACACACACACACACGCACACAAAAACACACGCTCAAACACAAAAACACATGCAGTGTAGTTTCAGACGATTTCATATTGATTTGCACTTTGTTATAACAGGATTTTCTACCAAATCCAGGCAGGTAGTTGACTTTACCTAACGTTGGTCTAGTGCTCACGCTGATCTAATGCCAGCACTGGTCTTGTGATAACGCTAGTGTTGTGCTAACGCTACTGTTGTGCTAACGCTACTGTTGTGCTAACGCTACTGTTGTGCTAACACTCTGAGCAAACCTCCACAGATTCTCTATGCTCTCTTAACTGTTTTAATTGCAACCCGTTTTGGCATTGCCCTCCGCTTCTTCTGTCCCCGGCAATAGGTTTTGGACATGGAAGCCCAGTGCTATACTGTAACACATTACAACGCAGTATCAGACACTGTCTGGTGGGATCCTTCACAGTGGCAAGGCTTTATAGACACACCTCTCTCACCCCACTGTGACAGCATACACACTCGTGTGTGTGTGTGTGTGTGTGTTTGTGTGTGTGTGTGTGTGTGTGTGTGTGTGTGTGTGTATGAGTGCATGCATTTAGCTCAGGGTCAGGACACTGAATATTTTGTCTGGTGTTCCAGTTGAATAACAAGGGTGGACTCTGACACGCATATGTGATTGTTTTACACACATGCAAGTGTGTGTGTGTGAGCGTGTGTGTGAGCGAGTGCCTGTGTGTGTTCTAGGTAGCAGTGTGTGCTGACAGGAAGTGTTCCAAAAACCACCCTATTCCCCCCCAGAGCCCGGTTTTTGGCTAAGGCCCGTAGACATGGGGTAGTAAAGGTTGGCCTCGTCCCGGCCACGGAGGCAGATTGGGGTAGTAAAGGTTGGCCTCGTCCCGGCCACGGAGGCAGATCGGGGCAGTAAAGGTTGGCCTCGTCCCGGCCACGGAGGCAGATCGGGGCAGTAAAGGTTGGCCTCGTCCCGGCCACGGAGGCAGATCGGGGTAGTAAAGGTTGGCCTCGTCCCGGCTACGGAGGCAGATTTGGAAATGACTGGGCCTTAATGAATAGATCTGGCAAATGTGGTCCCTGTAGGAAGACAAAGACCACGGCTCTCTCCTCTTCCCGCCGTTATTTAATGACTGAGGTAAATTCGGCGGGAGGGAGGGAGTTGAGGGTGTTGCTGTAATAAGTGTTCTACCGACTGTGAACGACGAAGCTCTGTGAACTGTCAGATCTTCGTCCTTTTCCTCCGCTCGCCTTTCTCACTCTTGTCTTCCCTCTTCCACAACCTCTCTTTCTCTCGGTCTCTCTCTAATTCAGGCTTACTTGACCGACCCTGTCATCCCATTCTCCGTTCTCTACTCTCTTCCCCACCTCCTCTTCACCTGCTTCCCCTCTCTTTTCAACTCCTTTTCTTACCCTTTTCTCTCTCTAGTTCTTCTCTCCCACTTTCTCTTCCTCCCCCTGCCTTTCTTTCCCCTCATTCTCCCAGGCGCTCCTTGGTTCTCTCACTTCGTTCCTCCACGTCTTTTTATCACAGTCTGTCTGTCCCGCCCCCATCCCTCCCAGTGTTGTTGAAAAGCGATGAAGGGCTAACATGTTAACACGCAGCGGGTGCCTGAAGAACCGTAACCCGTCTTAGAGGAGAGGATGTGGCTGTGAATATCTCCCCTGTCTGTCTTCAGAGGTACTTCAGACTCCTAAATGCAGCCCGCACGTGTTTTCTGGGAAAATGGAAGCCAGTTTGAACAGTGTGTATCTCAGAAATTTACCCAGAGTTTTTCCAGTTTCTGCCGACAATACTCCGGGGCCCACCTCAAGTCAGTGTGTCAGTCGTTCCTTTGACCCGTCTGTCCTGGGGGATGTGGAACTTCTGACGATTTGGCTAAACAATCCGGCAATCAAAGAATTAAAAAAAATTATAATTTGGATGGTATCACTGTGGTCTCTATTTGCTGGACAGCTAGCTAGGAAAATAATAACATAGTGACCAAGATTAAATTGTTTGCCCATTGCGAGTGAAAATGTGAAAATATATTTTTTGCCAGTGCTAACTTGACTTTCAGCTTAGCCTGCGTGTTGTAGCTAGTTTTGCTACTGACTAGCTACCTGCGTATTCACAAACCAGCTTTATATATCTGGACTTGCTGCCCGCGAAAATAACAAATGTTATCAGACGTTTCTTTATAGATCAAGCAAGCACGTTTTCCACTTTTGCTACATTGTATCGCAGGCCCAAGTTTGGGTAATTTTGTGTATATTGTCAATCTTCAGAAATACTGCTTGGTGTAGCACAAAACCCCTCTGCTAGATCTAAAATGGTGCTACTAAGTCTTCCTCGCCCTAAAAAAATGATTTATTGTTTTGATTAAATTTCTTTTGTGGCGGAACTGGGGCTCGGCTGACTATTGCCTAGGTAATATTTCCAAATGTTATGACGGCAGACTTTGGTCACGGTAATTTCAAGCTATCCCATTACCCTCTGGGTGATAGGAGACGGCTCAGTGGTGGGGGACGGGGGACGGGGGCCCCATCTGACGTCAGACTGGGCCCCCCCCCTCGTTCACCCCAGTTAATCCACTCCTGGATGTGACACGTTTCCGTTCTCCGACATGTTTTCTGTCCGACCGTGACTGTCCCTCTGACTGTGTCTGAAAAAACGGGCTTCTTCACTGGCATGGAAAACATTTGTTTGCATTGACAAAGCAAGTGGAAAATCGAAATGTTAGCGAATAAAGAACTAAAGGAAAATGAGGTGTCTATCCCTCAGTCTGCCTGCCACTACGATTGTTGACGATGATAATGAAAGGGGAAACACAAATGACTAAAGTACACTCCTGATCTTCCTCTTATTCTCAGAAAACGTTCCTAAATGAGCCTGCTGTGATTCCTAATCGAGGGTTAGAGTAGCATTTCTCTGTCTCTCTCCCGCTCTCTGTACACCCTCTCAATCTCTCTTTCTGACTTTCTGTCTGGCTGTCTCCCTCTCTGTCTCACTCTAGCTTTTCTATTTCTTACAGTTTATTCATCTCTAAAATAGTTTCAGAGCCATCTTGTGATTATAACTTCTGATTATCGGTTAGTTTGGATCAATGAGATGTGAAGTTGTTCGCTCGTTTTTACTTAGACCAGGAAGTGGAGGTATCAGCGTGTTAAGATAAGGTCTTAAGCAGTTCCTTGTTCTATTCTGAGATCCAGGAGATATCCTTTCAATATGGAATCTATGGTCTCTCTTCATCTCTAAAAAACCTGGATGTTTTCACACTCATCGTCAGATGCAAAATGGCCTCTCTTTGACACTTTCTGTTTCCTCTGCCCCACAGCTCCAGGAGACCGTGAAGAGGAAACTGGACAGTGCACGCTCGCCCCTCAATGGCGACCAGAACGGGATGTGTGACGGTAGCTACTCGCCAACCACCAAGAGATTACGAAAAGACATGCCCGGTTCGGGAGGACTGGACTCTCTAGCTGGCCTCAATAACGTCCCCCCCATCTCCCCGCTGCACCTGACAGACATCAAACCCTTACTGGGTGGCGGCGGGAGCGTCAACAACCCTAACATAAACAACAACAACGTTGGCAATGCCGGTAACGGCAACCACATGGGCAGCGGCGTGAGCTCGGGTCGTCCGGGTGACCTCAAGCTCAACGGCGACCTCACGGACATCAAGCTCAACGGCTCACTCGATCTCGAGGATGGCTTCGGCCTCCTGAAAGACCTCAAACAGGAGCCACTTGACGACGGGGGCGGGATCGAGTCATCGGACACATCCCTGTCCAATCAGAATAAGCTGTTCTCTGACATCAACCTGAACGACCAGGAGTGGCAGGAGCTGATAGATGAGCTGGCCAATACGGTGCCCGAGGACGACATGCACGACCTGTTCAATGAGGACTTTGAGGAGAAAAAGGAGGCAGAGTTCACCAGGCCAGCCAATCAGACGCCGGTACCACAAGACTTGCCTGCTGCGGCCGTGGCCCATCCGGTAACCAACCAATCGCAAGGGGCGTCACAGGTCCCTATGGGATCCCCACAGGTTAGGGTTTTCATGTTGTGTAAACACTTTGGGTTAGTGAGCCGTCTGTTCACGACTTTGTCTTCTTATTTGTCCGTCGTGTGAAGCATCAGCCAAGCACGTCTTCTGTAAATGTGTGATTTTACTAAACAAAACCGTCTCTCCGCAGGTGCGGCCGTCGTCGTCCGGCCCTCAGTTTGCCACCGCCGCCAACGGAACGCCGCCCCAGCAACCTTTGCAGCAGTCCCCTCAGGTCGCCATGGCGTCGGGCTCCCCTCTGCCCAACTGCATCGCCCGATCGCCTCAGACGCCGACGCAGGCTCAGACGCAGGTCGGGCCGCGACCCGGGAACGGATTTATGATGAACCCCGGCCAGGGGGTGGGCCAGGCGGGAACAGGTCCAACCGGCCCTGGCCTTCCCCCTGGAGGTCAAGGGCCTGGACCGGTGACCTCTGACCTGTCACCCGCCGAGCAGCTGAAAGCAATGGCCCAGCAGCGCGCTAAGCTAATGCAGCAGAAACAACAGCAACAGCAAGCCAACTGGTCACCCGCCGGGGCTCCCACTAGCCCGTATGGCTCGGGTCCCTTCAGCCAGCAGGACAAACCCAGCAGCCCCATGATGTACCCGCCACAGGCGTTCAACCCTGGGCCACAGGGCCCCCTAGGGGCCGGGATGACCCCGAACAATGGCTCCAAAGCAGGAGCCATGAACAACTACCTCCCGCAGAACCCACACAATCACATGGGCATGATGAGCCAGCAACAGCAGACGACCAACATGGCCGCCCTCTCCAAACAACAGCAGCAGCAGCAGACGGCAGCCTTGTTGTCGTACAACAACACCAAGCCGCTGAGTCACTTCAGCGCCATGGGCGTCGACCACATGGGGCAGAGGATGACGCCACCCATGGGGTCACAGGTCAAGAACCCCATGATGCCACCCTACATGCAGCAGGGGGGTGGAGGGGTGCAGGGGGCGGGGCCCGGCCAGACCCAGGGACCGATCCCAGGGCAGACGGCCCACCTCAGCGAAGAGCAGAAGAGGATGATGTTGATGAAGCAGAAAGTGCTGAACCAGAGCATGCCTTACAGCGCCATGCAGCCTCACGGACAGGTAGGACGGATGCCATTTTGGATCTGTTGCGTTGTGTAAAATATCAAATCAGTGAACTGTAGGCAGGAGCAATTATGGTTCCGGGTTGGGGTTTGTGTGGATTTTTATTATCAATGTTGGAGATGGATCAGCTTCAAGTGTGTTGAAGTGTGGATTCAGACATAAAAGTAATTTTTGACTCAGACAAGCATTTCCCTGGACAGGGCTTTGCTAAACTGGTGCAATGGAACTCCCAGCACAACGCCTAAACTGAAGGTGTTATCTTTAGTGCTTTCCGGCTGTCATTGTTTGGCCTTGAAAAGAGAAAGCTGGTATTTCACTGGATACTGGTCTTCCCATCATGGATAACTGTACCTAGTGGGCTAGATATGGAGACAGGAAGCCTGTGTTGGAATTATTTCTTTTCAGACCCTAAGGTGAAATGATACTCCATTTTTTTTCTCCCTCTCATTCTCTTGCTCTCTTTCTTACTCCCTCTGTCTGACAGTTGGTCCTGGAGACATTATGATTGATTGTACAGTCGTGATATCAATTTTCTTAACGCCTACAAGATGTAGCAGTGGCGGTGGTAAAATGGCGACGGTCGGGTGGTTGCCCCAGCAACAAGCTCCAGTAGTTCTGGGAATAGGAAAATGGCCTGTCCTAAGGTCTTGATGTCTTTACACCCCCAGCAGCAGTGTTCTCCTCTCAGAGCCTGTCAGTTGATCCCTGACATCATAAATCCATTTGTTACAGTTGACTAATAGCTTGGATAGAAGTGCCTCAGTCAATAACACAGCAGCTAGCACGGGCTATTTGTTTTGCTAGCCTAGCGGTTAGCGTAACGGCTGGCAGCTCTTATTGACTCAACAGGGAGTCCGTCTATCGCAGCTTGATAATCTTAAGGCGCTAAAACAACCTCTCTTATTGAGCTAGCTGTTGAGCCATTGTGATGTTAGCAGCTAGTGTTTAAGACACTGTTGGTGAGCTAACAGTGCTAGCAAATGCCAGGGCAAAAGCACACGGTCTCAGTAGACTTCTTTGCGTTTTTCGTAGCTAAACTGTGCGTGAGTGTGTGGGGCAGTGTGCTGTAAAAACGTGTGTATTATCAAGAGGTGAAAAGCAGTTAAAACTAGTGCTGGCCCTTTAAGACGAGGGAATAAACTAATTTGCTCATGACCATAGAATTACTGTCATTAGAGATTGAGGTGTGTGTGTGTGCCCTCCTCCCTCTGTCTTCTCTTTTAAACAGACAGACTCCCAGTCCACACCCTTCCACGCTCTCTATTCTCTTTCTTGTTCATGATATGCCTACTGTCACCCCCACCCTTCTCCCTCTCAGCCAGCAGCACTCAGCACCAATAAAGCAGCAGATTTATTAAAATGGGGCCTTTGCGGCTGCCGCCTTGAGGAAGAGAGGGAGAGAGCGGGAGAGAGAGGGGTGGTAGGAGAACTGAGAGAGGAAGATTTACATTGGCGAAATCTCGAGAATAGGAGAAAGAGAGGATGTGTAGAGAAGTAAAACGAAAGGAGGAGAATGAACAGGAAAGATTTAAGAGAGAGGGTGTGAAAAGGAAGAGGAAGGATAGAAAGAATGTACAGGAATTGTGAGTGGCACAGAGGACCATAGACAATTAGGGAGAGGAGTGAAAGTATAAAGTAAAGGGGAGGCACAAAGGTGAAACCCAGAGCCTGTCTATTTATTAATCAACATATCTTGACCAAACTTGGCCTTTAAAATAAATTAGCAAATTCTAAAGTTACATACTGTCTCTCTGTGAGCATATTATTAAATAAAGTAGTAAAGAATGATGTTTATACTAGAGAGATCCATAGTATCTATATTTTAGCATATTATAATTTAAAACATGGTAGTATGAAGTTTACTAAAGATATCTGAGACATATCATATACTAAAGATATCCGTCACGTTTGAAGATGCTAGGTTAGATTGTTGTCTAAACTTCCAGATGAGAGATCTAGACACCATTTTCCGAGGTAGCGTGCACAACATTTTCGATAGAGCACATAAGGGGCTCTGGAAATGTGAGGTCAATTGTGTCGGAACTGTCTCTGCGTAGTGCGCACGCATGTCGATCGGTTTTCCCGCGACTAACTACAATCTTCCGTACGACGTCTCAAATATGCCTAGGTAAATTCAGACGCTATGGAAATGATTATGCAAACTAAAATAAATTAATCTAGCGTTTTGTTTTCTCTCACTTAATGTAAATAAGCCCTCAAGTCCATCTACGTTTTATTTCTCTCTTGTAACGTGAATAATGACCAAGTTATATACAAAACGTTTTCGAAAATCTGTCTGTTGGTTAACACATGTCCACCGTACTTTCATTTCTACTTGTCCGGCTTATAAACGTTCCTCAGCGCATGTGCAAGATTTGGCTGAAGACTGCATTAGCTAGCAGCAAAATGTAAATAAACGTGAAAGGGTCAAATAAACGCCTGTATTTCCAATGTTGTAACGTAAAGTGCCCCGAGAATGCACACTTGCAAGGTAATATTTCTAATTCGAGAGATAAAATAGCTAAATTTAAAAATGTATATTATTTTGCACTGAGTTGGGCTTTCAGTTATATATATATATATATATATATATATATATATATATATATATATATATATATATATATATATATATATATATATATATATATACACACACAATGGACATAAAAAGCCAACACACCCCTGTTAAAATGCCAGGTATTTGTGATGTAAAAAATTGGACAAAGATAAATCGTGTCAGAACTTTTTCCACCTTTAATGAGACCTATAAATTGACAAATTCAATTGAAATATTTGAAGGGGAAAACTCACGATAACCTGGTTGCATTAGTGTGCACACCCTTAAACTAATACTTTGTTGAAGCACCTTTTGATTTTATTACAGCACAAATTTTGGGGGGGGGTAGGAGTCTATTCGCATGGCACATCTTGACTTGGAAATATTTGCCCGCTCTTCTTTGCTAAATAACTCACAATCTGTCCGATTGTGAGGACATTACCCCATAGCTGTTCAATTGGATTCAGGTGTGGGCTCTGGCTGGGCCATTCCAAAACCCTAATCTTCTGGTGAAGCCATGCTTTTGTGGATTTGGATGTGTGCTTTGGGTCATTGTCGTGCTGGAAGCTGAACTTCATCTTCAGCTTTTAAACAGATACCTAAAGGTTTTGTGCCAAAATTGCCTGGTATTTGGAACTGTTGAACATTTCCCCCACTCTGACCCTGGTTCCATCTGAAGAAAAACAGCCCCAAAGCATTATGCTGCCACCACCAAGCATCACTCTGAGTATGGTGTTCTTTGGGTGATGTGCAGTGTTGTTTTTGTGCCAAACAAACTTTTGGAACTATGGCCAAAAAGTTCAACCGTGGTTTCATCAGACCATACATTTTCCCACGTGCTTTTGGGAGACATTTCTTTGTTTTTGCAAACATCAGCCAGACTTAGATGTTATTCTTTGTAAGAAAAACCTTCCGTCTTGCCACCCAACCCCATAGCCCATTCATATGAAGAATATGGGAGATTGTAGCACATGTAGCACACAGTCAGAACTTGACAGAAATCCCTGCAGCTCCTCTAATGTTGCTGTAGGCCTATTGGAAGCCTCCCTGACCAGTTTCTTCTCATCTTTTCTTAAATTTTAGAGGGATGTCCAGTTCTGGGTAATGTCTCTGTTGTGACATATTTTCTCCACTTTATTTTGACTGTCTTCATTGTGTTCCATGGAATATCTAATGCTTTGGAAATCCGTTTGTACCCTTCTCCTGACTGATATCTTTTAACAATGAGATCCCTCTGGTGCTTTGGAAGCACTCTGTGGACAATGGGTTATGCTCTGAGATGCAACTAAGAAAATGTTAGGAAAATCCTACTAGAACAGCTGAACTTTTTTCTGATTAAGTCACTTTAAATGATGGTAGGTGTGTCATGACTTCTATTTAACATGAGTTCGAATGTGATTGGTTAATTCTGAACACAGCCACACCCCCAGTTACAAGAGGGTGTGTCCACTTATGCAACCAGGTTATTGTAAGGTTTTTATTTTTCATTTTTCCCCTTCGAAGAGTGGGGAAAAAAAGTGGTAAAAGTTCTGACATGATTTACCTTGTCTCATTCTTTTACATAACATAAACCTGTCATTTTAACAGGGGTGTGTAGACTTTTATATCCACTGTGTGTGTGTGTTTGTGTGTGTGTGTGTATGTATATGTATATATAATATACAGATTACATTTATTTTTTTTAAAAGGATTCTATCCGGTTCATATACAACAGTGAAGCATGAGGTTTATACTTAAAATATCCATACTGTCTGTCAATATTTAGTGCATGTTTGTGTGTATATATCTCTCAAAGAGGGGTTGATGTCAGCAGTGTGTATCTCCTCCCAACGGCCCGCTGGGTAAAGCTGTGGAGTGTGTGTGTCTGTGAGTGTGTCTGTGTGCGTGTGCGCGCCCGTGCTTTGTGTGTGGAAGTGTGTGTACTTAGTTAGTGACTGGGTGTGCGTGTGGTGTTGCGTGGGACGGCTTTTGTTTGTTACATGTGACGTAAGTGTGTGTGTGTTTTGTGTGGCGGTGTGTGTGTGTGTGTGTGTGCGTGTTTGTTGCAGGGGAGGAAATATTTCCCCCCCCACAGTCTAATAGCCTGGAGTAGACGGCTGTGTGTTTGTTGTTATCAGGTTGCTGGGCAAGACCCTCTCTCCCTGTGCACGACGGCTGTGTGTACATTGAGTGTGTGTGTGCGCGCACGTACGTGCGAGTTCATGGTGAGTGTAGGTTAATCCAGTTAGCAGCTGCTTAGAGAGCCTTCATCCTGGCTCCTCAGAAGCTTGTTAGTCAGGCTCTAATTGTCGCCGGCTCCCTCGCTTTGCATATCGCCATGACGCTAATTTATGCTCCGTCGTCGGCACTGTTACGGTCGCCGTGGCGGCGGTGGAGGCTCGCTTGGCAGCCTGTCGCTGCGGAGGCGGCTAGGAGGGGAGGGTGAGATTGGGTGCGCGTGGTCGCTCGCGCACGTTATCTCTGGGTTGCGCGCTTGTTTCGGGGGTGAGCAAGCTAAATGTATGTGGGCGGGCTCTTGGGGCTGTGATGGGAATGACGATTGGTGGAAAGGAGACGGACTGGTGAGGAGATGTCTGGGGATGGCTGGTGTCACCTGTAATCCTTGCTTTGTGTGTCTTGTGTCTTGTGTCGTTTGACACATTGTAAGTGGGTTAGGTGTGTGTGTGTGTGTGTGTGTGTGTGTGTGTGCGTGTGTGTGTGTGTGTGAACCCCACATGATAACTGCAGGCTGTGGTACTCCCACTGCTAATAGCCCCGTGAGTCACGACAGTTCTCCCCACCCCCCCACGATAGTGCAACCCCCACCTCCCAACACACAAACCATATGAACCATCAGTCTCTCCCTTTCTCAAACCCTCCTCACCAAAGGTTAACACACAGACAGACAGACACACACACACACACACACAGATCCACAAAACCTCACACGCGCCTTCTTCGCTAGGTAGAGGACACGAAAAAGAGCGAGGGAGAGGCGTAGAGAATCACAGGGCTTCTCTCCCCTCCCCCAACTATCTTTATCCACAGGAGCTGGATATGATTCTCTGTCTCCCTCTCTGTCTCTCTACCTCTCTCTCTACACACGTGTCAGGGCTTGAGCTGAGCTGCTCTCAGATCCTGTTGAGAGCCTCTGAGGAGAGGGAAGGGGTGGAGGGAGGTAGGGGGAGAGGGCGAAGAGGAGGGGTGTGTTCCGTTATGATCCCTGTTACTGCTTCTTCCTGCCAACAGTGGCAGTCGCCTCCTTCCCTAGCCTCGGTCCTCCTTCCCTCTCCTGTCTTCCCTCCTTCTTGGCTGTTCTGCTTCTTGCTCCTGTCCTCCTCCCTTATCTCTTCTTTCCCCTGCTCTTTTCTCCTTTCTTCTCCTCTGTCTTCCTTCCCTTTCCTCTGCCCTCCTTCATCTCTCCTCATCTCACGTTCCTCCTTCTCGTCCTACTTCCTCTCCTCTCGATTATCCTCTCTTTCCATCCCGTCCGTGTCCCTGCTTTTTCACCCTCCCCCCTCTCCCTCTCCCCTCCATGTCTTTAACCAGCCCTACTCCCATGTGCTTAATATTAGCTGTTAGTGCTACCTCACTAAACCCCGTCAATACAAGACACACACACCAACCAATCCCCCCGCATCAGTGAGCACAAAGCACTGGGAGGGGGAACCATTCCTCTCTGCCCCCCCCCCCCCGTTAAATGTGTTTGGTTTACTCCGGCGGTGCCAGGGAAAACACGCTGGGACCAACCATCTCCTCCCATTCCATGTTCCTTGGGGGTGTTACGGCATTGGTCGATACTCCGCCAGGGCACCAACAGGCTGCGGTTATGGAGTAGCGGGGAGGCGGGGTTAGATTATAATGTGGGCTGGCTGCTTGTGTGTGCAGACACACGCAATGTCGAACGTGGTGTTGTAGATTAAATATACTGGAATTAACTGGCGTGAACAGCGAGCCGCGTCCTCCTTGTCTTCATGATGCCATGCTAGGGGATCCTGTTTGGGATCGAGTGTGTGTGTCCGTGGGGGTGGGGGGCACTTGTGTCGGGGGTGGGCAGATCATTCTTATTTTGTGTCTGGACCAACGGAGAGAAGAGAGGAGGGGAGAAAGAAGGGGGGGCGGGTCACTCTACGAGGGGCAGTGAGATCCATGCATACTAAATAGACTGGTGTCGCCTCCGACAGCACCTGCCAGGCCATACACACGCAAACACACACACAGACACACACATTCTGAGCCCCTAAGATGAACACACACACACACTGCTGCCACTCACACATCATGCCAGCTCAGTTTGGCCGTCTCAGCCTGCCGTCTCCAGGTTTCCATGGATACCGTGGCCCACTGTGCCTCGCAGCCAGAATCAATGGCAGCCTCACATCTAGAGAAGCAGGGGGTAGAGAAGGAGGGAGAGTGTGTGTATGGACACGGCCTGGTCGTAAGGCACAGATGTGACCCCACCACTGTCCTCAAATTGCCCCCTCTCTCTCTCTCCATCTGTTCTCCCAAAATACAATTACGGTAAAGTAGATTGATCTCTGATTCACTCCTATCCAAAATATTTGTGTATTTTTTACTCTGTTGCTGGGAACTCTCTACCAGTAATCTGTAGTAATAATGAGGCATCTCTACCAGTAATCAGTAGTAATAATGAGGCATTTCTACCAGTAATCTGTAGTAATAATGAGGCATCTCTACCAGTAATCAGTAGTAATAATGAGGCATCTCTACCAGTAATCTGTAGTAATAATGAGGCATCTCTACCAGTAATCAGTAGTAATAATGAGGCATCTGTACCAGTAATCAGTAGTAATAATGAGGCATCTCTAACAGTAATCAGTAGTAATAATGAGGCATCTCTCTGTATCAGTAATCAGTAGTAATAATGAGGCATCTCTACCAGTAATCAGTGGTAATAATGAGGCATCTCTCTGTATCAGTAATCAGTAGTAATAATGAGGCATCTCTCTGTATCAGTAATCAGTAGTAATAATGAGGCATCTCTAACAGTAATCAGTAGTAATAATGAGGCATCTCTCTGTACCAGTAATCAGTGGTAATAATGAGGCATCTCTCTGTACCAGTAATCAGTAGTAATAATGAGGCATTTCTCTGTTCCAGTAATCAGTAGTAATAATGAGGCATCTCTCTGTACCAGTAATCAGTAGTAATAATGAGGCATCCATCTATTATCAGTTAGCAGTAGTAATAATGAGACATCTCTCTGTGCCAATAATCAGTAGTAATAATGAGGAATCTCTGTATGAAAGTGATGCTCAAAGTCACAAGTTCTTTATGAAACTATGTCACGGTTCTGGTTCAGGCTGGTTCAGATGTGACACGCTTGTATGTGACCTCGTCCTTGGAAGCGTGGTTAGCGCCACAACACTGAGCGCGTGCGTGGAGCTGCGACGTTAAAGCGACCCCCTTCCTGTTACCCCTTCCACTGTGGTCCTGTGGTTTATTGCCAAACCTGTGTGTTTTACGCCACTGTGTGTGCAGTATATTATGGGACATGGGGTTTCTAGCGCTGTCAGGACGGCCGGCGTGAATGCACAGGTCCTGAGGATGTGGAGAGCGACAGAGCTACCGTCCGCTTATCACAAAGCAACATGGTCGCGAGAGGGAGGTGTGTGCGCCGCGTGTGTCGAGGGCGCCTGTCTGTTGAATTATCACCGCAACACTTTGTTTCGATGACAGCCTCAGTGTGGGCTGAGAGGAGACGAAGAAGAGGAGGAGAGCGCTGGAGGGAGAGAGGGTGGGGTGGGTGAGGGAGACCGGGAGTGAGGGGCTAAAGAGCTTTGAGGATTAGGGTTTGAATTTGACTTTTTTTGTAGCGAGATTCTTCAGCTCTGAGCAATTTGCCTTGAACGTCTTGAACACGGTTAATCCACTCTTAAAGAAACATAATCCAACTGCCATGTATACCTCATACTGGGGGAGGGGGCCGCTACGGCTAGCATTTAGCACGTCTAGTCTAGCTCGTGGGAAGGTGGACTCGACAGCCCATATCGGACTCGCCGGAACAATCGGACACAAGATCAGGCTAGTCTGTCTGTCTCTGTCCATCTCTCTGCCTTTTTGACTGTCTGTGTGTGTGTGTGTGTGTGTGTGTGTGTGTCTGTGTGGTAGATGGAGTCCAACACTCGGTTAGCTACAGATGAAAGCCAACGTGGAGGGAGGGGGTATTAGTGATGGAGGAGGTGGAGACTCCAAGTGGCTGTAGTCTCTAATTAGAGCAGGGAGACGGAGAGAAACCCACAGGCACTCCTTCACCCAGAGAACACTTTTCGCCTCTCTCTTTCCGTGTTATCTGTGGCTCTTTACCTCTCTCTCGGCATATCTCTCCCTACTTCTCACTCTATCAGGTATATGTTTGGCTACTTCTTTCTTTATCTGCAGTGGAATGAGTGTCAAACTGCAATATGCAGTGAAGACCAGTGGAGGATTTCAGACTCTCCTGGCGGTATATCTCCAGCGTTCAGTGTTTTCAGGGTTTTATTTTCTTTCTCTCTGCCCTCCACCTTCCTCTCTACCACTCTGTCTTCCTTTCTTTATTCTCCTCCCCCCCCCCTCCCCCTCCCCCAGGCCCCAGTACCTCTCCGTCTTTGTAGACTTTCTGGGGAAAATGAAGCCAAATAAACTTGAACCCAGAGAAAATGATTGATGGTTGCGCAGAGCTCTGTCCCTCTCTTTTTTCTCTCCATTCTTTCTTCACTCTCTCTGTCTCTCCTTCCTGCAGGCGTTGTGTGGTAGTTACCTTTAACCAAGCCCACTGAGGCTTGATTTAGCTGTTGTTTTTCTTCCTCCCCATCCATACCTGTAGACACACACACACACACTATTGTTCTTTACATGGATAGAAATAGTGCCGGCATATTGATACTTTTGCGTCCCATACTTAGACAGCGAGGATAATGGGGCATATTCAAAGGCTTGGAAGCGCATTTCAGCCAATCAGATCAGGGAGATCTCCGACTGTGTTTTATAACAAAGCTCATATTAAAGCTCGTAATATTGAGTAATGGAGATTTTTTTTCTTTTCGCAGAAAATGTACGCTACGCAGTTCCTTGGTAATCATTTAGATTTGTTCTCGGACAAACGATGACAAAAAACAAAATATGGAAAATTCACTACCATGGGCCATGAAAAACATGTTGGACATTAATCACATTTGGACGAGAACAACATATGTATCTGCTTCCTAGTACCCATAATTCTTTGCAGTCAGACAAGCACAGTGTCACAGTGTTTGTCAGCCAGAGAGCACAAGCCTTCACATGGAGCAGCCCATGAGAGAACCAATAGAGGAGGCCTGCATAGACTGAACTGGTCAGGTTTAAGATTTCAGGCCTGTTCTCTTCATGTGTATTTCTACAAAAGTGAAAACGAGGAAAAGATGGAAGGCTGACGGTTGACACGGTTTCAAAGGGTCCGCGCTCCCTCGGCTAACAAACACCGACAATCTTACCAGCGTTTCTGGGCTCCCAGGCAATTGGCCAAGAGCATTGGTTATTTAGCGGAAGTGGAAAAGACTAGCTGGTGTCCAGTTGTTTCACTTGGGGGGCTGTTTCAATGCTACCTTGTTGTACTGCGGTGTTTTGTCGGTACCACAAAAATCAAACTGGTAAATCTGGCCCATTTGGCCAGAGCCATCGCCCCCCATCTCCATGGCGCACCTGTGGCTTTCTGTGTGACAGCCCGTGGCTAACGTTCAACAAACACACCGGTCGACCCAGACAAACTGGCTGGCTGCTGGGTTGTTTGTTCCTTGTCTCTATCGGTCTTTATCTCTCTCTCCCTTTCTGCCTTGTTTTCTGTGTGTCTGGGTCGTGCGTCACTGTTCCTGGTGCTGTCTGTCTGGCCGGGTGGACAGCTGTATGGGAGACCGTGCCGCTATCAGGTTCTGCACAGGTCACCTATCTCCAGACCTGTTGTCTCCAGCACCCAGATAACCGAGGGATATCGAGAGAGGGAGAGGCATCACAACCCAACAGACTCCAGCTAGATGCAAGCGAAGAGCGATTGGCTAAAAAACTGTCCATTACTAGACAACTCACGGAATACATGTTTTCACGTCGAGAAATCTGAAAGAAATGACCTAATTAACCACAATGAAAAATTATCTGATTTGGAATGTATAAACCTCAGAAACGTATCCAACTCTGATAACCAAAATAGACTCATTTACTGTGGGAAAGAAATGCAAAAACCACTACAGAAATGCACAAAGAGAAAAAATGAAACAATGAAACACTACAGGAATACGCAAAGGAAAAAGCAAAGCGATAAAGCATCTCTGAAATACGCCAGGAAATAGACTAAACACTAAAGCGCTAAGAATAAAAGGAACAGTTACATCACTTCGTCAAACCAAGTTCTGGAATATTCCTCCGATACCGAAAAAAATACCGAGGTCGGATCATGTTAATCCACAACAGACCAGGTACACTAATCGACAAGCCTCCCAAAACCAGCAGGGACTTCTCAAAAGGCCTTTACGCGGTGCTGCTTCTCGTGCTCTGCTAATTTAAGGACAGCCTCTGACCCAACTGAGTCCGCCATGGAAGCGAAGCTAAGTTTGTGTCAGGGGGACAACATTCAAATGTATATTGGAGTTTTGCTCCCGAACCAGGGAAGTCCGATAACAACACCCTCATTTGTGTCAGAACAAATGATGTCTGACTTGGGCCCTGATGTTGAATCTAACACAAAAATTCGGATTTCTCCAAAAATACTGTTGTGCTCCAGATGCCAGGAACACAACGGCACATTCTGCCGAGACACTGTTGTCCAAACCTGCGATTCACAAACTTCTTTCTCTGGTCTCCGGAGGCGTTTCAGGTTTTTCCTTTTCCACCTTGAACAGGAACAGCTGATCCAATTAGTCAACGAATCATCAGAACCTTTGAGTCCTTAAATCAGGGGTTCCAGGGTAAAACAAAGTTTAGATGTCTGGGGAGGCCGCAGGACAGTTTTGATGAACCCTGCCCGAGAGACAGCAAATAATTACGCACACATCAACCTGAACATCATTGATGTGAGTTGAAGAGAGAAGGTCGAAAGGACACCAAACTCACGGAGGTCCGAAAGGACGTGAAACTCGATTCCCCTTATTGACCAATCATGTTGTACCGCTACGTCCCCCGAAACGCAGTGCCACAAGGCAACCGTGACCCGACACCGGATGCGATTTGGAGACATTAGCGGGACTCCAAACACGTGCGTAACCAACTGGTGAACACCATACATGGTTGCTATGGGATGGTTCTGATGAGACCAATCCAGACCAGTCTCCTTCTGGACTGTAAAACTCCAGACAACTAGACACCTAAGTAGAGAGAGAATGGAAAGAGGGAAAATTGTGAGGGAGAGAGATTGGAAGGAGAGGTGTATCTAATGACAGAAGGGAGTGTGTGTGCGTGTGTGTGTGCGTGTGTATGTAGATATGCTGTATGTGTGTCTGGTGTGTGTTGTGACAGCTTCTGAGTAAAGGATCTCAATTGCAGATGTTCTTTTACCTCACCTCCGTCTCATCCCTTTTACCTCACCTCTGACTCATCCCTTTTACCTCACCTCTGACTCATCCCTTTTACCTCACCTCTGTCTCATCCCTTTTACCTCACCTCTGTCTCATCCCTTTTACCTCACCTCTGTCTCATCCCTTTTACCTCACCTCTGACTCATTCCTTTTACCTCACCTCTGTATCATCCCTTTTACCTCACCTCTGTCTTATCGCTTTTCTCTCTTTTTTCCCTCTAAAGATCCGTTTTCACTGTTCCTGTCTAGTGCTGGTCTTCATGACAGTCATGAATGAGCCTCCCCTCCCCTCCCTCCCTCTCGCTTTCCTTCCATCCCCTCTCTCTTCCTTCCGTTTTCTGTGTTGACCGGTAATGATTTCAGTTTTTGTGTATGGAGGCAGAAAATGTGCTTACTTTTCACCAGCAATATTTGCCCCTGTCATAGATGGTGCTTTGCCCGGTTGATTTAACGTCGTCTTACAGGACCTGTAACCCCAGATATCCCTACTGGCCGCGCGCATCGGCGACTGTGACTTTGCAGTGTGTGTTTTACCGTGTAAAAGGACTAATCAACAAGCAGCCTTGTCTTTGTAGTCCCACAGAAAGCCCTCAGTCCTTTACAGAGGTCTTCTGACAGATTGCTCTTCGAGGGGATCGTTTGCTTCGGATGTCGGATGGCAACACAACACGCATCCGCAAAGTCTCACGCGCACATGTGCGCTCACGCCAGTGTGTCTGTGTGAAAACGGAGAGGGTGATTTCCTCAATCTACGCCTGGACCAGCCTGGTGACACACCTCCTCTTCCTCACACACCGTCCTCCCCCGTCTGATTTAACAGCCCAACCTGGGAGATTGCTTTCAGCGGGAGAAAGGAATGATGGAGGGCGAGAAAGAGACGCAAGCATTGTCCTTCTACCACACACACACACACACACACACACAAAGGGCAGGGTGTTACAGAATAACAGACACACACACACCTCCCCGTGTCAAGGTGAACCTGTGTATGAAAACAACTAAATAAGGTGTATGATTGGTAGCAGGCCATAAGTCTGTGTGTGTGTGTGTGTGTGTGTGTGTGTGTGTGTGTGTGTGTGTTTGTGTCCGTGTGTGTGTGTGTTAGCTAGCGTGTTATAAGTCTCCGATAACAGACAAAGCAGAATGACTACTGGCTACAGTCAACACCTAATGAGCCTGTCTTGTTGAATAAGGCTCTATGGGAACAAACTGACCCAACACACACAAACACACAGTCGTGTGTGGACAGAGGGCCATGGGCCTTGTAGAGACAGAGCCCCCCCCCCACTCCCCATATCCCTGTGAATGGAGAAACCCAATACCCCAGCCAAGTGATTAATGACCAAGGTGGAATGAACCATCCTATCAGGGGGGGGGTTGCCTGGGTTCCTTATAATTACCGATCCGATCCAATGCATATGTGAATTAAAGTGTGTGTGTGTGTGTTTGTGTGTGTGTGTGTGTTTGTGTGTGTGTTTGTGCGTGCATTGAAGTGTGTTATTGTCTTTGTGTGTGTGTTTCTATTTATGGATTTTATCAGGATCCATTAGTTACTGCCAAAAGCAGCAGCGACCCGTCCTGAGGTCCACACAGAACAGGAATGTGACGTGACCACAGAACACTGTGTGTGTGATAGAACAATGTCTCCAGCCTCGTCAGCAGGTCGTGGTAGAGAGGTCAATGGAGCCCAGGTCGCGGGGGGCAGGGCTAGAAGAAGTAGAAGGACGCTGTCACTGGCACACAGTCAAAACCTCTCATCTAACAATGTGATTACGTTAAACCTCTCACCCTTTGTTCACCGTACCAGGCCCACGATGTGGCCGGTCCAGTCCGGTTGGCCTGGGCGGTTTATCGCTGCCTTGCGTTTCTATGCTAGAGTCGGCGGGTTTAGCGTAGCCAGCGTAGCCAGCGTAAAGACAGCAGAGGGTGTCGTTCGTAGGGGTGGTACAGCCGGTTTTTCGGCGATGACCCGAACGTACATTGGCTTTGACATGCGTACAAGCATCACCAACGTGGTGTGAAATACCCAAACCGACAATGGGCCTAATGCAGGTACATTTTCCTCGCGGGGCGTTGAGGAGATTGTGTTCTTTTCCGTTGTGTCTGTTCTAATGTTCCTGTTGCCGGAGTTCTAGAAGGTCCCTGTGTCATTGTGACATCACCACGGCGACTGCTGCTAGCCTGTCTGTGTTCTGACTCCCTGATGGGCTGTCTATAACGGGACCGTGTTCCTGAGACGACTCCCAAACCCAACCCTGCTCTCTAAGCGGTGTGCCGTAAGGCTCTGGTTTAAGGTAGTGCACTCTGGAGAAAATAGGGTGGTGTTTGGGCCACGGACCAGAGATGTCAGAGCGTTGCAGAAGACTGATGGCTGATGGGTATTGAACGCTCCTGTGAGATCTGGAGCTAAACAGCAAAGATGCAACCTCAACATATAATACTGCACACACACACACACACACACACACAGACACATTCACATACACACACACAACTTCAACTTATGAAATTTAAACACACACTCTGATACACATTCGTTTTATCACATGTAAATTCACTACACAGACAGACAGGGGACAGTGACAGGGGACAGATGGGGACTACAGAGAGACAAGGGACAGAGATAGAAAGACACATGACAGACTGAAAGACAGGGGACAGAGACTGATAGACGGGACAGACAGACAGGTGTACTGGCTGAAAAACAGGGGACAGACTGACACGAGGACAGACAGACACGAGGACAAGCCGGCGGACATGGGGACAGACAGACAGACATGGGGACAGACAGACAGACATGGGGACAGACAGACAGACATGGGGACAGACAGACAGAGCATTCACAGGCTAGTCCAGGGTTTGGGTGCTGTGGAACTGTTGTAGTTTATTGTGCGTGCGTGCGTGTGTGCTTGCGTGCGTGTTTCAGTCCTGGTGAGTCGGCTGAACATAACCAGCTTTTATAGATCTTGGACAATTACTGCTTAACCCAATCACAATATCTATATGAGAGTTTCCACGTCCTGACATGACCGATCCGTCTGTTACAGGCCTGTATCACAGCCAGCGGTTCTATCTCATACACATCTACGTACACAGCCTGCTCAGTTCCTGGTGTAACCGCGACCAGGCCGACGCCGCAGCTTGTCAGTGTGGTTAGACCGCAGGGCGCCCCGTCAGGAATCAACTGTGATTTAGGAAACTAATGATCCGTAATGGCCGACCGTGCGGGCCGCGGTAATGTGGTTACAGATGGACCCTCCCACCCTCTGCAAAGGGAAAAATCCCTCCCCATTTCCTTCTGCTTTCGGTCTCAGATACATTCACGTTATTGACGGGACTTAACATTGTGTGTTTTTGTGCTCAGAATCAACCAGCGGTATCATGACAATCGTGTCAACGTGAACGTTCGTTAAAACATTTACAATTAAAAGACATGAATATTCGATTTCAACACTGGTGCCACGAGACAGGTGTGTCGGTGTGTCCCCCATCTTATTTCTGTCAGAAATGTGGCGAACTGCCAAGCCACGGCTCTCTGAGTCCTCCCCCAACAGGATGCAGTGCTCAGAGAGGTCTCCCAAACCTTCAATAATGGACTGGTCTTGTGACATTTTGTCCGTCTCAGGTTCTGCTGTGGTACATTGATTACACAACCTTTCCTGTCTCAACCCATCTCAATCTCCGGACCACAGTCTTCGCCCCCATCTTTCTGTCTCTACGGAGCAGCTGAGTGTCTCGTCAGTATCTGGGGTGCCGTGGTAGTTTGCCCGTCTCGCCGCGGTGACATGCGCTGAAAGAGGTGATCTCTTTCTCTTGTCTTCTTCGTTCGGAGGAACCCGTCCCGGTTTCTGTGTTCCCTAGCACGTGTGGGTAATGCCTACCAGCTGGTTGTTCATTTAAAACCCATTTAGCAGTGTATTTTCAGTTCGTGTCTTCTGCCATTCATTTGCCATCCTATTCTGAAGACTCCATTCACTCCTGGAATGTTCTGGAAACCCCTGGTCTGGTAAATTGCCCGTGCGTCTTTTGTTGAAGCACTGGTGACATCATTACTATGTGTGTGTGTGTGTGTGTGTGTGTGTGTGTGTGTGTGTGTGTGTGTTAAAGTGCTACATTCCTGGAGTGAGACAGGGTTTTAGGGCTCTTTAGCTAAAGGCTCCTTCAAGCTTTTCGTCTCCCCCTCTCTCTCCCTCTCCCCCCCCCTCTCCTCTCTCTCCGTCTCATGTGGTCCCATTGGCATGTGTGGTATTTTACAGAGCCTTAGATCCTACAGCAATGCTCTGAGTGGGGGAAGGGAGTAAGTGTGTGTGACTCTGGTCGACACACACAGACACACGCATCTCCTGTAGTGTTGCTGTCATCCTCACACTGAGTGTGCGTGTGTGTGTGTGTGTGTGTGTGTGTGTGTGTCGGGGGGAGGGTGATGTTTGTGCGTGTGGCGCTGGTTAGCGCACTGATTGGTGGAAGCGTGAGGGATCCCGTGGTCGCCCGGAGGACCAGAGACAGAGATTGTCCCCTTGGGGTGCGCTGTCCGTTCCTGTCGTGTCGGTGCGTCTGTTAGCGTGACTACGTTGTGTGCGTGTGTGTGCGTGTCAGGAAAAGGTCCAGATATAATTGGACACAATGGTTAGACCTGGTGAAAAATGCCTCTTAGTAAATGAGTCTGCTCGTACCACAAGTTCCCCCCGACCCAACATCCTTTATCCTGCTCCTCGTCATCTTCTGTTTTCCTTCCGTTTGTCTATTTTCTCTCTCTCTCCTTCTCTTCACTTTATCACCCCTATCTTTTTTCCTCTCCTTTTCTACTCTCACCTCTTTCTCAGTTTCCCTTTCACAGCCCTCCCTACTCCACTGTTTCTTTGTGCGGCAACTGACTGTGTATCTCCTTCTGTCTCTCCTCCCTCCCTCCCCCTGTTTTCTTGGCTGTAGTACCATTTTTCCTACAGCGAGACCCCTCCTTCCCTGCCCTCCTTTCTAGTCTCTGTTCTGTCTTTGGTCCTATGAGCAGGGCGATAACGAAACTATCACTAACCTGACTCTACCTCCACCCCCTCTCTCCTTCTCTACCTCCACCCCTCCTTCTCTACCCACCTCCCCTCCTTCAATACCTCCACCTGCTCCTTCTATACCTCCACCTGCTCCTTCTATACCTCCACCTGCTCCTTCTATACCTCCACCTGCTCCTTCTATACCTCCATCCCTCTCTTTTTATTTACCTCTACCCATCTCTCTCATTTTCTCAACCTCCACCACCTCTCTCCCCTCTACCTCTACTCCATCTCACTACTCTTGGTTTAATACACACACACACACACACACACACACACACACACACACACACACACAGTCACTCACACAGAAACACGTTAGCATGCGCGCACACACCTCGCTGACATTGGTTGGGTCCATTAGCATCTTTATTTCCTGTTAACGTTCTCCCTTCCTCCAACAGCAGGTTAAAACAGGACAAGCTGACTGTTATAAAGTGATCGTTGGGTCTGTAGCCACTTAGCAACAACTATGCCAGAAATGCTGTTTCACTGTTTCACCCTGTCTGGCTTACACTCTTGTCTGTTTTACTCTCTACTTTTCAAATGTTTTTTTGTCTTTATTTTGTCTTTGTGTCTGTCCTTCACTTTCCCACCCTCCATTTGTCTGTCCTTCTTTCTGTCCTCTCTCTGAGACCTTGCCACTCTGAGTATGCAGACTGGTCATTTTGTGTGTCCGGACTGACAGAGGGTCGTAATGGTCCTGTTTAGAACCCGGTCCGGCTACGTCACCAGCTCTAAATCACCATGGAGATATGACCTTGATCACTACAAACTCCCTTTGTATCTCTCTTTAACCCCCTCTCTGTCCCTCTCTATCTCACTTCACTCCATGACAAACGGGGGAGAAACCCTAGGCTTTTTGTAGGGGGGTGTGGGCCGTTCAGGAGTGGCTGTGCTCAGTTACTGCGGAGAAATATTTGGAGTCGTTTAACCATGTTTTGGTTTGAGTAAGTGTTTACTCTTAGTCTTTTTAAAATCGAACTCTGTCTTTCCTTCTCTCTCTTTTTGTTTACTTAATCCAGGTTTTTGTTCTGAGGTTTGGAGACAGGGTGGAATTTAGTGTTCTCGGGGTTGGTTCTAGCTAAATTAAACAGAGGGTTTAGGTATAAACTATGGACCAGGGGAAGTGACTTTTGAGATTATTTATTGGGTTAGGCCCAACGGTCCGTGTGGATGACCAGGAAGCTGTCCTGGCAGGACTGGTGTAGGGGGGCATGGTCTACCGACCAAACAGCTACATCGGAAAGGCCAGAACCGTGGTTCTTAACATATAGGCCAATAATGTGGATTTTTATAATAATAATAATCAATTTCCATTGCCTCCGTCCAATTCAATTTCCATTGCCTCCGTCCAATTCAATTTCCATTGCCTCCGTCCAATTCAATTTCCATTGCCTCCGTCCAATTCAATTTCCATTGCCTCCGTCCAATTCAATTTCCATTGCCTCCGTCCAATTCAATTTCCATTGCCTCCGTCCAATTCAATTTCCATTGCCTCCGTCCATCTCAGTCTGCCCCCACAAGAAGGAGGGAGGGATGAGGGACGGATGAGTGAGGACAGTGCCGACCCTGAAGCAGTGTCTTGCTAGTTCAGTATCATGCCTGTGTGTCCGAGGTCCAGGCCTTCGTCCATTTCACCGTGTCCAGGTGTTTCCGTGATACTCATGTTCTGATGTCGAACCTCCACCAAACTGTCTCAAATCTCCAGTTTTTCTTATCAGTTGTGTTTGGGATGATTGTAAAGAATCATCCCAAACAGCAGGAGCAGCGGTAGGGAAAATCCTCAGACCTACGCATTCCTCTGTGGTTGGAGACGCGGCTAACGGGACGGATGTGTTCACGGAGGCACCTTGTAGCACGTCACATGTTCATTCTTCAAACACGCAGCCACTGACGCGTTTCTTACATGCAGCTGCCGTTAAGTTCAAAGGCAGAACTACAGGAGCCAGGAGTCGGGTCAGAGGTGACAGTGATCAACACAGCAGTTTCAACCCTGTCTTGGAACCATGTGATGCTTTAATTCCTTGTGAAGCTTTGACAAACATACGTAGGGCAACCTAGTGATATGAATCTGGTTGTAGTATCTGTGTTTTTTGTAGTCTGTTTACTGTATATTTGAGAATAATAAATAGTTCCAACCATAGTCTCTTCAACCCTACCGGAGAACAGCAGTAAGTGCTATGGCTCCTTTCTGCCCCAAATTATGTTGGACCTGTGGTTCTGTTTGCTTCTGTCCGCGTGTCATACCCTTTTTCGGCCAGACATGGTCAGACTGATTGCTTATACATACGGAGCCAGAGGGCGCTGTTTCACTCACTCGGATGCATTCCCAGGTAAGATCAGCCCAGCGCGAACTGAATAATTTAAAAACAAATAAAGGAACATTAAATACCCCCCCAGCCCAAAAAACAACAACTGATGAGGCTCTTTTGTTGCGGCGTTGGCTCCAGGCCCGGCTGCGTTCAGGGTGTTTGGCTGGCCTTTTGATGACGCCTGCCTGAACACGTCACCGCGACTCTGTCTGGAGCAGAGCAGCGCACATCGTGCCAGTCCAACTGACAAAACACAAACTCTTCCTCTCTCACTCTCTACTCCATCTTTCCCTAACCCTTCTTTTCCTCTCTCTCTCTCTTTCTCTCTCTCTAAAGGTCATGCCTAACACTTCCCCACACAGACTGTACACAGTAATTACCTGCTGGGACACACACATCACAAAGCTGCATTTAATCATGTTGGACACACACACAGACCGTAGACCATGTTTGATCATGTCAGACATTAAATTAACACACTTTCACATACTGACAAGATAACGACACACACAGCAAATAAGAACACAAACAGACCTTTGTATTTCTCCATACTTGACCGAGCTTTTGGTGACAAAGACCAACGCTGTATCTGTAATGTGAAATGCAGTCTCATATACCACGGATATCAGCCAATCACCATCAAGAATTCAAACCACACGATTTATAATAAAAGATAGAACATAACATGAGGTTAAGGCTCACAGTGCTATTTTTAATCAGTTGCATCGGTTAATTTGTGTTGGGTAGGAAAAGAGGATGTTTTGCCTCTCCCTCCCCTGGCTCAGAAGGTCAGGGTTACGAGAACACGCGCAGAGTCACATGACTCCGATGTGACATTCCAGAAAAATCTGCTATCAGCCTCAGAGAATTCCACCTGTCATTTACAATAGTTTCAATGCTAATAAAGAAGCTGTGACACAGAGTTTTAACAGTTTTAGTTCCATACAGCTAGTTTTATTAGCAGTTTAGGTAGCATATCTTTATTAGTAGTTTATTCAGGTAGACTAGTTTCACTGGTTGTTGATTTAGTAGTTCTGATGATTTGTGTATGTTGGATGTTTACCAGTTACGTTCAGTCTGTCGCCCAATCATCCATCTGTAATGACAGCCTTGTAAAGAGCTGGTTGACTAGTAAGAGTACTGTTTTAGTTTTTACTCGCCCACACACACTCTCTCTTTCTCTCTCTCTCTCTCTCTCTCCTAATCAAATTAAAGGGCTTTATTGACATGGGAACAATTTGCTAACATTACCAAATCAAGCGTAAAATAAGAAATGCATTTTTTTAACAAATGTTTAGACAAAAAAAATTACATTAATTTCAAGTTCAGTGAACATGACACGTAGGTTTCAGAAAGGGTACAGTCGTTTCCGATGTCTTGCATTGTACTTGTTATGCGAAGGAAGAGCTCTTATTGTGTTCTGCTCTGCCGGTGCCCTTAGCTAATGGCAACGGGTCACACATCTTCCTGCTCTGATTAGCACAGTGTTTTATTTGAGGGGATTACCTCTCTACACATCTTCACTTCTCTCTTTCCCTGTCTCTCAATCTTTCCACCTCTCATTCTCTATCCCCCTCTCTCTGGCCTGCGCTTTTATTTTGAAATGTGACCAATGAAATGGCATCGGCAGCGTCATCAGTCGCACCTCGGAATTCAGGCCATAATGCTTGAGTCGCACAGTTGACGCTGTCGTCTTGGCAACACAGCTGACACGTCACTCACGGCGTCTCTTGCTGCGTCACAAAGGGCCTGATATGCATGTGCTCCATTTAACATGTGTGTGCGTGATATTTACACAGCGTTCGGTTGTAGCAGCGGAGACAGCCTGCGACGTGTTTTCGCGCCGTGACACCACCACCAGCCCCTGCGATTCTGATGATTCGCCACGAGGGGCTCAGTCGGTTTTCGTTACACTTCGCCCCTCATAGATAGAAAGTAGTTTATTACTGGGCATCTGTCTGGCCGCTCAAGCACATTTGATGTCAAATTGTATCTAATTATAATATCCTAGTCCAAGCGGTTTTCTTATAACTTGAACTTAAGTAAAATGACTGCAGCGCACAATGAAGAACAAAACAAACTTTCAGAATTTTACTGGTGAGCACTTGAATGAAACGCACAGTACAGTCAAAAATAGCATTTTCCTTAACGGATGATTAATTAATATTACCACACGATGAGGTACTCCTGTTTGTCTGTCCGTCTGTCCCACTTTCGGTCCCTCTTCCCAGTCTGTCCTGTTATGTCTGTCTTTCTGTGTCATTATTAAGCATTTTTCGACCAGGAAATGTTCTTTCTGTGTCTGTGTGTTTGGTATTGATCTTTATAAAAGGATAACATCACCACAGTATCCTGCACAAGCCCACATTTGCTCATTCAAGTGTACAAGTGTGAAGATTAGCATGCTAACTAGCGCCCCTATAGGTTGCAGAGAGCACGAGTGCTAACAATTATGATCAGGCAGAGAAGAAATGCTCATTGGTGTTGCCATAGAAGAGGCTAAGGGCAGGGGGTGCTAATCCTGCATGCTAGTTAACATTGATGGAGGTGCTGCTACTGTGTCTTGTGACAGTTGTGGAGAACCTAATGCTAGCGCTAAATCACACTGCGCTAAATCACGCTAGCCTACTCAGTGTTTGGTCACACTGAGAAGCAGGATTGGCTGCGTGGTCATTGATTTGTCTGCAGCAAAAAGGAGCTGAAGGCATAACATTAGTCTGCAGGGATAGAGGCCCATTTACACACACACACACACACACACACACATCACACCTCCCTCACCGTGCGACATCAAATGGTCAATGTGTTGGTCTCTGATCTGTTGCAAGAAAGCAACCATTAATCTCACCCACAGTCAGATCAGAAAGAATGACTAAAAAGTCCTTGGAGAAAGGGAGAGATGAAGGAAGGAAAAGAATGATTGGGGAAGGATGAAGGGAGAAAGAGCTGTAGAGGGAGGGACGAGCCAGGAGAAAGACATGGGAGAGGAGGTCCTCCACCAACATTCACGTAGAGTAATTAGGATTACCTCACATCTGACCAGAAACACCTGTGAAGCCAACCGTCCCAGTGCATGTACAACCCTGAAAAAGTAACTAGGATGACCTTCACACATCTGACCAGAAACACCTGTGAAGCCAACCGTCCCAGTGCATGTACAACCCTGAAAAAGTAACTAGGATGACCTTCTCACATCTGACCAGAAACACCTCTGAAGCCAACCGTCCCAGTGCATGTACAACCCTGAAAAAGTAACTAGGATGACCTTCTCACATCTGACCAGAAACACCTCTGAAGCCAACCGTCCCAGTGCATGTACAACCCTGAAATACTGAGAATGTATCCAGCAATTGTTATCACTTAAACTGTTAAACTAATATTTAAACAGAAATACACGGTATAGTTTAACCTCATAGTGATTTGTTTGATTGTTCGAATCCAATCATTTTGGAAAGAAAAGTATTTCTTCACTGCCCTGATAGTTTGGGTGGGGACTGTAGCCTGCGTATTGTTCATGTTAATTGTGTTGTTTGTGTTCCATCAGTTAGTCTTTCGTCGCAGAAATGGGTCACACATTTTGCTGCTGTGTTTACTCATTGAGGTATTCCGGGAGTTCATTCCATGTTTCATTTGATCTTAAGTTATTATATCTGTGTGCAATATGTGCCTCTGCTCTTGTCATACATCTGTCAGGAGGTTGGAAAGTGCAGCTCAGTTTCCACTTCATCTTGTGTGCACAAAAGCCTGTCCTCTGCATTGCCTACCCGTGGCGACCTCTTTCAATATCAAGGCTGTGCTCACTGAGTCCAAACATAGTCAGCAACCCGAATCCTCATTTTCTCTCTCTTTTTACACTGTCTTCAATATATGTTACTGAATGAGTGTTGTAGGCTTAACTTTCGTCCTCCATGCTCTTTCGCTCTCTCTCTCTCTCTCTCTCTCTCTCTCTCTCTCTCTCTCAGGTGGGCTTTCATCAGCGTTGCTTTGTCTTTCTCTGTAAGTGTGGTTAGCAAACCTCTGTGATGCAGTATGGATCATTAGCCCTCCGTAACCCCCCCCCCACACACACACACACACACACGTCTGTTTGAGGTCTAAATCCCTCCGTACTCAAAGACTTAACCCCTCTCTGTCATTCCTGCCCCCCTCGTTATGCCGATCGGCCCATGACTGCCGTGGACTGGCGTGCGTGTCATCTGGTAACTAGTGCCGCGCGGTGTGGCTATGTTCCCGGCACGTGGCACACCTCTACGCCACACTGGTAGGAGTAACTGCAGATGAGCGTCCCCCCTCGCACAAATAAATGCACGTCCTCCCTGTCATTAGTGCATCACACGCACACGCACACACACACGCACACGCACACGCACACACACACGCACACACACACTCTTGATAGCGTTTGGGTGAACTGCCGATGTCAGTGTCTCCCTCATCCTACACACGCACACTGTCTGGCGTTGAGCACAGTGTTTGCGCTTCACAACGCGCGCCCTGTTTCTCTACGCCGCCTTGCTTTCAACAGAGCCCGGTTGGACGGGTCCGTTAGAGTGCACATCTTCAGACAGTCGGACGGTTCCGTTTGTGACAGTTCTCCTGTTCTCGGTGCCGTGAAACGGTCGGAATGTAAAAGATGCAGAAGGCAGATCATGTGGATCAACTGTAGTCCTAAAGATTCCCTAAGGGCTCTCCTCTCTCCCTTTTATCGCCCTCTTGTCTCTACCACTACACTTCTGCTTTCTTTCCCTCTCTTTCGCGTTCTTGACAGAATGATTGTAGATCACTTAGAGCTCCCCACGCTCCCTTCTACCTCCTCTCTCCTTTTACCTCCCTCTCTCCTACTTCCTCTCTCCTTCTACCTCCCTCTCTCCTTCTACCTCCCTCTCTCCTTCGTCCTCCCTCTCTCCTTCGTCCTTCCTCTCTCCTACTTCCTCTCTCCTACTTCCTCTCTCCTTCTACCTCCCTCTCTCCTACTTCCTCCCTCTCTCCTTCTACCTCCCTCTCTCCTACTTCCTCTCTCCTTCTACCTCCCTCTCTCCTTCTACCTCCCTCTCTCCTTCGTCCTCCCTCTCTCCTTCTTCCTCTCTCTCTCCTTCCTCTCTCTCTCCTACTTCCTCTCTCTCTCCTACTTCCTCTCTCTTTCCTACTTCCTCTCTCTCTCCTACTTTCTCTCTCTCTCCTTCTTCCTCCCGCTCTCCTTCTTCCTCCTGCTCTCCTTCTTCCTCCTCTTTTTCCTCCCTGTCTACTTCTTCCTCCTGCTCTCCCATTCTCTGCCACAACAGAAAGCCTTTTAGTAAATATCTGGTTCTGCGTTGCGTCTGTCATGCTCTTTGCGCGCGCATGTGTGCGTGTCAGGAAGTCTTGTGTAATTAGGAAATCACAGACTAATTAGTTCTCCTTCATGTCGTGTAATTCCCCCATGATGCATTTCACCAATGTGTAGTGCTGTCAACAAATCAACAGTGTCACATTGTCAGTTTTCCCGCACTACCTCTCCTGTCTCTCTCTAACCTCCCTGTCTCTCTCTAACCTCTCCTGTCTCTCTCTAACCTCTCCTGTCTCTCTCTAACCTCTCCTGTCTCTCTCTAACCTCCCTGTCTCTCTCTAACCTCCCTGTCTCTCTCTAACCTCCCTGTCTCTCTCTAACCTCTCCTGTCTCTCTCTAACCTCTCCTGTTTCTCTGTCCCTCTCTCTGTCCCTGTCTCTCTATTTCTCTACCTCTCCTGTCTCTCTCTAACCTCTCCTGTTTCTCTGTCCCTCTCTCTGTCCCTGTCTCTCTATTTCTCTACCTCTCCTGTCTCTCTCTAACCTCTCCTGTTTCTCT
>JACXGJ010005306.1:0-39809 GCA_016801105.1 Esox niger
CACACACACACACACACACACACACACACACACACACACACACACACACACACACACTTAGATTTGTTATATTGCGGCAACCTTTTAAATAGAACTTTATAAAATGACATTACAGCATAACCGCTTAAGCTAACCTGTAGTGTCCAGAATCAATATGGAAATGAGCAGAGGCTAAACCAGAAGGCATTCAGTCTCTCTACATGTGATTATACGGTGTACAGGCTTGTGAAGATTGCATGTACCGAAGCAGTACATCTGCTAGACAGATACTTCCTGTTTCCTGGACACCACTGATGAGGTTTTCTGTTGGCGCCCCAGTTTTTGACCCCTCGTTTGAGAGCTGGTGAACCCCTTAATAAACAAGTGCACATTTCCTCATTTTGACGTCTCTCAGGTTGCCATACAACCAGTACTTTGGAGGCGTGTCGTCAATGAGCAAGGAGCAGTTCCTCAAAATTAACGGCTTTCCGAACAACTACTGGGGCTGGGGAGGAGAGGACGATGACATTTTCAACAGGTGAGAGTCTTCAGACAAAACCCCAGTGTAAATGATTATGTAAGTTAAGGCATTTTTCTCTCTAGATCCTTTCTCATTTACTCTCTTGTAGTCCATAACTGGTCCAAGCCTGCATTTTTGCAAAGGAGCCATTACAAGCAGATGGGACAACCAAACAAACTTTTAATTTGTGACAAGGGTGTGCTTTGTGAACTTTCTCTGTGACACTGTACAACCCCTCCAGACATCTCTCGGGGAGGCTGTTTTTCTTATCAGGGCAGGTTCCAGCTGCCAGGCAGCTTGTTTGGATCTGTAATGGCGGGGGGGGGGGGTTGGGGGCCTGAGGTCCACGTGTTCAGAAAAGACATCATACCCAGTCTGACAGGGACAGTTTTATTCAAAAGTGTAAATGAATCTCTGTTTGGGGGTTACATTCTGTTTACGATACCGTGCTGTACTTCAACATATGCCTTAAAGGCGTTCGTAACCTCAGCCATAGTATTCAACCTACATTTTGGCACCGTCTCTGGAACTGAATTACGCCTGTAAATAAAACTCGTGCGGATGGTTATGTAACGTAGTGCCAAACAGCACAAAGTGTGAACATGTTATTTTTTGTTTTTTTATCCAGAAACCAGTCGATAGATCATTATCCATTTCCATAATGATGTTAACAATTGGCACAGCGGCCATTTCCACAAATGCTCTATTCTCTGTGGTGAATAGAGCGTCCAGAAGGCATTTAGCAGCTGTGTTAGTGAACTCTGCTACACAAACAAGCGAGGCCAGGCTATCTTCTAAGTACAGATAGACCAGTCAAAGGGTGCAATTTTCAACTTGTCCACAGGGCAACTAAAACGAAAACCAAAGAGTCCTTTTCACATCCGGTCTATATTTCACCTTTTTTGCTGGAGCGCATTAGCGCAGCCGGCCTAGAAGAGCGAATGTCTCTTACTGACTGTGTGACTAACTACCCCGTGTAAAATAGCGTAATGTTAGCCTGGCGGACTATGGAATAACAGGTCTCGCATTCGACTACCATCACTGTCAAACATTATGCCTTAGTATTTGTTCAGGACAGACAAGCTTTGCTAGCTACAACCTTCAGTAGCTACATAATAGGACGCCTAATATAAAAATGTTTATGTGACTATTTCTGGTGGATTTCCCAATTGTGTATTAGGATTTGTTCAGGATTGACTAAAACTTTGCTGACTACACTATCCTCTCGTCTTTTCACTCGATGAAAAATCCTGTTATCGTCAACTATATTGATACAGTAGTTATTGTATCAATGACATTCACAAATGGCAAATAAGCAGTTAATGGCAAAAGTCATACAGCTCATAGATGCTATTTGTAGTGGAGGTAAACTTACTAAGAAACCTTGCTCAGTTAACACAATGCTTAATGGTGTCTAACAAAATATTCCAACTTGGCGTGATGTTAATGTGTGCTAATTATATTATGTCAAGAGCCTGCCTTCGTGTTTTAACAGGCTGAGCTCCAAGGGCATGTCCATCTCGCGGCCGAGCGGAGCCGTGGGAAAATGTAGGATGATCCGACACGACCGAGACAAGAAGAACGAAGACAACCCGCAAAGGTGAGCCACGCCCCGTTCTCGGGTGGGAGTGGGGGGGCCCAGCGTTGTGGTGTCAGTTCTGGCGTTCTCTACCTGAGCAGTGCGTCCCTGGGGAAAATTTGAATGTGAAAAAACACATGCCTCAGTGGCCATTCAAATAAATATGGTCATGATTGGACCAGGCCTCACTCGGGAGTCGGGGAAATTTACATTATTACTCTGCATATGTACTTGTAGTGGATTGTTTTGGCTTTTTTATTGACTTGTTTGAACTTGCAAAGTGTGTTCTAATTTCCATAGGAGTTGTTTGCCATAGGTTACATCTTAAGCAATCCAGAGGACCTGGTTCCTTCACCATTGTCATTTGAATGGGGGTTTTTCATTTCAGGTTTGACCGCATTGCCCACACCAGGGAGACGATGAACAAAGATGGAATCAAAACCCTGGAGTACAAAGTGGTCAAAGTGGAGAAGGATCTGTTATACACCAAAATTACTGTGGACGTGGGGAAGAAATAATTCCTAAAAACATTAAAAACATTAACAGCCTTGACAACCAGTTTGTCACTGTGGTGGATATACTTACCTAATGTGCCTTGATGCTAGAAATAATTATATGGGGTCTTTGGACCACAGAGAATGACTGATCTGATCAGAGAACTAAACCATATTTCTTAATATTCCCTTTATTTTTTTACGTTTGCACATCCAGGGGTGAATTGAACTGGGATTCCAATGTCTTGATTGTAGGATTCTTAAATCGTTCGCACCCGGAAAGACGTTTGACAATCAGTGATTCGACACTCATTGTGTCCCATCAGGCTGAAATGCCCACCACTCTCTCTGAAGACAGCTGCTGAGACCTTTTGTGAGCCATTTTGTATTGGGGATTAAATTAACCTGACTAGTGAATTGTCTAATCGATTACCCTAGGCATTCTGGGACTTCAGTCGTTCTGTTCTCTTTTCTATTGTCTTGTGGTTTAGGTTCTGATTGGGATGGTTTTAGTTGTCAACTTGGAACAGCGTTTTACTAGTCCTCTTCGGGGCCCTGCAGAGAGCACAGGGTGTTAACCCTAACATATCGAAGCGCTACGGCCAAAGATTAAACACTACAATTCAGAGGCCTTAAAACAAAACATTTTTGTTAAAACAACCAACTTTTTTACCATGTTTGTGCTCTTATGTTCCATTTAAGTATCTGGAACATACCCAAACGGGCACACTATTCCAAAACAACAGTTTGAAAAAGCCAGTTGCCTTTGTCTTCTCTATTGGGCATTCTGTTTCCCACCGTTAAATGTCCTTGGAACTATGTGAAAAGTCCATGAAAATGCCTCCGCTGGATCTTCCTCTCCTGTGAAGAGCACCATCCCAGGTAGCCTGGAAGGGGGCCTTTTTTTTTTGGAACAAGAGCCACCTGAATGTATTTGCCTGGTGTTGTGTAAATTTATACCTTGAGGTAAATTCTATCACGCTGTTTTCTATCGCTAGTGTTTGATGTCAATTTAAAATTGTGCATTTTTTGTGTTGGTTTGGGGAACAGGGTTCTACGCAGAAAGGAATCCTCTTGTATTCAATGAATGTTTTTAAGGAGGCGAGGGAGGAAAAAACTGATCTGCAGTCAAATGTTTCCCCTGAATTAATTTAGCAGCAGTGGACTAAATGGTTGTATGTAACTGAAATATATACATAGTAGATACATACATGTATATTTTAAATAAGGATGAACGCAGTACAATAGGAGTAAGAAGTGGAATTTAAATGGATAGTGATTTTTGGCAACCCCCTTTTTCCCCATAAACGTTTGGACTTAATGTTTTGCCTACATGCAATTAGTAGAGAGTTGCTAACTAGTTTTAGCGCTCTCAGCTCAATGACTGGACATCTATAGGAGTAGCTAGCATGCTAGTGCAACATTTGCCACTGCTGCTGAAAAAAATCCTAGGGGAAAAACTGCAGGTGGACTAACCAAAAACCCTGAAAGACCACCGTTCACCACGTTTTCTCGCATATCCTTGGAGAGCTTCTTTTACAGTGAAATCTACTTAAGATTGTGTTGTGAGGCAGAACGTTGCACAAATGCCAGTAGTTACTCAATCTTATTGAGGACAAAAGCCATTGAGATTCAGTAAATTCTAGTGGTCCAATGTATCAATATATGGTAACTATGCTTAGTCTTGCGTGTTCTGACTGCTTCTCAACTCTATCGGTGCCGCTGCATGTAGAATATTTACATCGACAGCCATTTCTGCCTTAACCAAATAAACTTGAAGAAAATGCACGAATTGGTCAGTTTTGGAGACTGTATGCCATATACATGTCGCACCTTGAAACAATAGGGATAAGAAGACATTTATGTGCTGAATCTCGATCTGTGATTCTCAAGCTGTTCCCCAAAATCGCTTTCCAAGATGTTGAACGATAGTTGGCAAAGTTACTATGAGAACATACTGTACTCGGGGCTCGACTGCAGAAGCCCCACACACACACACACACACACACACCACCTATATATATGTTAGCACTGTAGAGCAGAGAACATTTGTGATGTCATCGGGTTTCCCTTCCAGCTGTACACCCAAAGGGCTTTAGTCAGGAAACCCAATATCACAGGCTTGTTCAACCTTGGTGAAACGTTGCTTAAAGAAAAGTGATTATTTCTTGTGCAGTCACGGTGAATGTAGGTTTTCTGTGTGCAACACCAAAAGGAGATTTTGTCCCAACCTAAGCCTGAACAGTCTCCACTCAGCACGCATAGATTACTTGGTCTGGTAGCAACATTCAGGAACTCGCAGTATAGTCCCACGCTGTGCTGTCTTGCTCTGCAAGTCTGGCGTGCAGGGTTTCATTAGCTAGCAATGCATACTTCTTTTTTCCTTCATGTGCCTAAATGTACCTCTCTTGTAAGGTTGAAAACCAGATTATAGGTTGGCTGAATCTAGACATGTTCCTCCCAGAGACAATGGCCTTCGTTGATGAAGCCAGCTGTGTGTGTATGTCGGAACTGTTGATTCGGTTTGTTGTACAGATGTTAGCTGGGTAATCCGTAAGTCTTGTATCCTCTGTTTTACTTGGGTTGTTTTCGGTTTTCCAGTATGATTCAGTGCGTTTGTGTCCATGTCTGTGAGTTCTGAGAAATGCATGTCTTTGTAAATCTATTGCTGTCTTTCCAAAATGTAATTCCAAAATGTGTTTCCTGGTTTGTGGGAATATTTTGGTGAAAGTGTTTAGGTAATTAAATTATTTGATTTAAATGAAATGTTTAAATGTGTTTGTTTTGTTGGGGGGAAATCATCATTTAACCCCAGACCTGGAGGACAGTTTCTCTGGTGTCCTGGTGTAAATAAGTCTCTGATACAACCATGAACCATCAGAGACTTATATAGATCCGGTTCACCAGGTGGGACCAATT
This sequence comes from Esox niger, assembly GCA_016801105.1. Classification (NCBI taxonomy): domain Eukaryota; kingdom Metazoa; phylum Chordata; class Actinopteri; order Esociformes; family Esocidae; genus Esox; species Esox niger. The sequence goes on from JACXGJ010005306.1 coordinate 5,492, forward strand.
AATGAGGTAGAACAAAACACAGCAAGTTCCAACTTTGTAGGGTTATAGTTTAGTAAACCTGCAAACAGACACTTCCTGGAATTTAAAAAAATACTTATTTCCAGACATTTCCTTTTACATTTCATTGGCAATGAAAGGCGGAAAGAAAGGAGAGATTTTTGCTGAGAGTGCATTAAGTCAGCCATACCATCACAGGACACCTTCTGTTCGATTTTTAAGTGTTTATTTTTTATTTATTAAATAATTCTCCATTAAAAAATATTTTAAAATATTTTTTTATTCCTAGCCAATACATTAGTTCTAGTTCAGCCAGCTAAGTTGTTTTTCCTCTTACTGGTTAATGTGTTGCCAGGGTTGGAGGGTTTCCATGGGTAACAAGCAGAGGAGATGCACAGCGGTTTAAACAGACCAGCTGCTGTGTGACAGTTTAGCGAAGTATATGCTACATCTGTTTCTGTGAGCAGTATACGTCTGGTGTGGGCCTTTAAGAGCTCCCTGCAAAAAGATTTTTGTGGCTGGGTATCGCCGAATACGAAAGGGCTATTTACCCTGGCTATTACATTGACTTGTTTGACTGAGTCAGTGAGCCGGAGGGTGTAGGTTTTGAAAGCGCTTGGCAGAGGAAGTGTTTAACACAATGTGAACCTGTGGAAGATATGCTACCTGGTTGCCATCAAAAGCGCTCAGCATTAGACAGTTGAACTTAAGGAGGGGGGTTCTGGAGAACAGTTTGGCTTCGGGGCAAAGGGGCTCAAAATCCTCCAGAGAATCTTCCCCCGGGAACCAAAATACACTATTACCCCAGGTGAGACCGCTTCTGAATTCATTAACTAGGTAAGACTTTGTGACTCTTGTAAGCCAATCATAAACAAGGGAAACAAGTCTCCTGTTGGCAGCGACACCCTTTCACTTTTGTTACATATTTATAAATTTCTAAATTAATTTAAACGTTAAATGCAATCGGTCACCACACCTTATTGCGTTTTCAACATTGCAACAAAAACAAAAGATATACAGCATTTCTTAACCATCCCATACACTTTAGGATGTTTCTTGATGTTGGCTAATATGGAAGCTCTGAAATATGTTTAATTGGTCCACTCAGTATTTTTTTCCCTGTATGAAGGCCTGTCTAGGTGGGTTCAATCAGGCTTTCTTTTGTCTTGTTCTTCAGTATTGGATCTTTGGGTTTTTAAATTGCTATTGGTATGTGTGGGGTTGTTTTATTAGCTCTTGTATTGAGGGCCTTGAATAAGTGCAAGACCTCATCATGACCTCAGCAGATTCCAGATACTTTCAGGGATCTCCTACCACTGGTTGTATAAGTGGTCCTGTCGAGCCCAAACGGGTACCTGAAAATTGTCCTGTCTTGTATGTGCCAATATGGACCCCACGTAATCAATATGGACCTCCTTTCAAACTAGGGGTTTCATGTCCAACTTAAGTATGACAGTGTTTCTACTTACAAGAACCATACAAGAAACATATCACATATCCAGGCCAAATTGGGAGGTATAAAAGGAATTTTTGGTTCTGCATCTTTAAGGTGCTTTGGTGCAGTGTCAGCACAGTTTTCAAAGCTGGTGTCTCAATCAAAGTTTGCGGGTCTTTTAGTAGGACCACCTAAAATATAAAATATGCATGATAAGCTCTCTGTGGCCTTGGGTTATGCAGGGGTCTGACCGTTTGTTAATAATGTACATGCGCCGTGACAGCATGGGTTCAAATCCAACCCACAGCACCTTTAGAAATAATTCCCTACCATTCTGTCCAATAAAGCATAGAAATACCTGAAAGTATCTTTTTTGCATTCTGCAATGGTTCAAAGAAAAGCTCAACTGTTCTGGAGTGACCAATAAAGCCTCCCGATCTGAATAACATCCAAAACCTCTGACGCGAGCTGAAAAACAGCAGCAGATGTTGGAAGGTACCTCTCCGGCACTGAAGAAATTGCCAGTCTAAAGGTGCAGCATGAAGATTGTTGATGGTTGCCAGAAGCTTTGGCTGTCAGGTATCTTGGTCAAAGGTCGTGTAGTCGAGAACTAGCTCCCGAGTGCCTATCATTCTATTTGTGTTATTTGTATCTCTAAAAGAATCAACTTAAGTTAACCGAATTATTAATTGTTTCTGCAGTTGGTGACTGATGTTTTTCTTCACTTTCATGTGAAAATAATAATTTAAGTACATCCATGTCTATGTCTGACCATTTCTGAATTTCCATTGCCATTAGATGTTCATCAACCTTTCATTTTGACTTCTGTCAGGGGAAATACCTCTGTACCGTTCGCCCTCGATACCGTTCGCCCTCGGTACCGTTCACCCTCTGTTTCAGAGAGGACCATCATTTGAGTTTATTGCTCAAGCTGTGGACAAAGGACAACCACTTGAAGTAAAGCCTTCTGTCTCTCTCCCCTTTCTCTCTCGCTCGCCCCCTCGCTCTCTTTACCAATACCATCACAACAGACACCCGTGACCCTGACATTGTAAACAAACAGAAAATGACTGGAACAAATACATACGGGAACACCTGCTCTACTTCACTGCGGCCAAAACCCAAGAAACCGTTGCTGTTCTCAAGAACGTGGCAACCTCTAGAGTCTGCGGGAGGACTCCCAGGCCCAGCAGCGTCTGACGGAGTGGAGGGAGGACGTGGAGGCTCCGACTGCGGCCCTCCACTCCCACTTGTACCAGACACGCTCCAGCCTGCAGGAGATACGCGGATTCTTCCTGGCCAAACAGGAAGAGGTACGCCACAGCGCGCGGCCAGAGACGCGGCGGATCGCACGCCAGGCCTTTCCCTCTGCACGTAGCCTTGCAGGGCCCGAGACATGTCATATCCATGCAATGTGTCCTGTGATCATGTGTCGCTAAGACTACGGGGGAATCGAAAGGTCCTGGGAGCCCGTGGAACGGTGATTACGTAATACCGGTCTGTGAGAGTTGCCACACCTCTACGGCTCTGGATGAAGTCAACATTTTGCCCTGCAGACATGAGTCCCTGCTACGGGAAGTAGCGTCTCACACGGAGAGGCTGTGGAACGCGGAGGAGCTGGCCTCCCTGATGGAGAGTGGGGGCGTCTGCTCAAGGCTGCCATTGGAGCATTGGAGAATGAGAGGGAAGAGCCGCTTGAACAAGGACACCTGGTCCTAAGCAGGCAACGTCCCATCAATTCCTCCTCCTTTCCTTTAACTAAAGGTGAATTTTCCTGTTTTCACTGTTCAGGGCTGCAGAACACTAAGAAACAGCCTCATAAAGGAACAACAAGAAGCAGGGATAAAACAAAGTTCTTTGCCAAACTGTTAGATTGAACTTAGTGGTTAGTGCATAAACCCAGTCACCAGAAGCTCTCTGGTTCGAATCCCGCAGCTGGCAAGGTTAAAAGGTCCTTGAGTAATGCACTTATGTCTAATAGCTTGTTTAATTAGCTGGATAATCATGTCTGCTAAATTTCAAAAAAGTGACATCTGTTTGTGTTTTAAGAGTGGTTGGGAAACGGATGAGGTGGGGGAGATGGAGAAAGACGAGAATGAGGAAAAGAAAGTCCAAGGGAAAAATGTGTTTTATTAATCAAAAGCCCAAGTCCATAGAGGACTTTAGACCCATAAGCCCTGAGATGCTCTTATCAAAGACTGGCCCACAGACAGCTAAAGACCATGAACCAAGTAACAAACTGACAGCTAAGAACTTTTTTCGTTGCTAAAATCCTAATTCATTCTGCAGTTTACTGTGCCGAATGTTTCATTATCTCGCATAAAGTAAACACATTCTGCAAAGACCTTTTAAACGCCAATTAAAATGTACTTTGCGATCCTGAGGATTCACTGCCAATTACACTGCTGCTGATAAAACATCATCCGAGACGGTGTCGTCTCCTGGGATGGGAAAGAGAATCTGGAACACACTTTGTGCTCCAGCAGTTCCTGAGTCTGACGGTGTATCCGCGGCTACAGCCTTCCGCCACAGTCTAGTTGCTATAGCCACCAAGCCTGCGATAGACTAGCATGTATTCATTTAACACGAACCTACGATAGATTTGCATGTATTAATTTAACACGAACCTGCGATAGACTAGCATGTAATAATGTAACACGAACCTGCGATAGACTAGCATGTATTAATGTAACACCTGCCGGCGACAGACTATTCATGTTACACAAAGCGAGACTGGACGACACAGGGCGTTGTTGTCAGAGGACCCTGAAATTTTGTTTATTGTTGAAGTCGGGAAGGAGGTTGGATTTCAGTCTTAAGAAAATACTTATCCCTGTCCTGTAGTGTTTTCTTTGGCCCTGAGTTTGTGATCCACAGTCCGCTGGCTTTCATTGCCCTCGTCCACACACACACACACACACACACACACACACACACACATTTATGGGAAATGCAGACTGGAAAGACAGTGTTGGAAAACTGCAGTGCTAGACACTTACGCTAGCCAATCATAGAGCAGGGTTATAATGATGTCATTTTAAGAGACCAATTGGGATAAAAAGGGCCCGGGTTGTAGTGACAGTTTGTCAGGATGGTGATGTTAAATTTAAAGGTTATTTTCACATCCCAGATCTCCCTGGGATAACCTCTGCGAGTGGGGGTCCCAGGATCAATTAGGATTAAGTGTCTCAGATCGACTAATAACCTTGTTGGCAATATTTATTTTGGCTATAATCCACCTCGTCCTCAAGGACCCTTGTGTGTTTAGTCCAGGTTCTTGAAAAATCCTTTAATGCTGTAATTTCCCATAAATTATATTTATTATAAAAAATACACAGGGTGACTTATTTCTCATTCTCCCTCTTAGTTCATACTTTCCTGTTATTTTCACTTCTTAGTTACACAATGCTTTGCCTGGAATGGATGTTACATAATGTTAATATATTTTCTTACTGGGCAATACTAGCATTTCATATGCTTACTCTTGGAGTGTTCTGAACTCATTCCTCACTCCGGTTTGGCTGTGCGTGCCTTCATTTTATTGGTTGCGACTGAGAAGTACTATACGTGCCCAAAACCTTGTACTCATGCCTAAAGTCTTGCTGCTGCCCCATTACCTGATTCCACTGAAACAGATCAGACGGAGAATACTTTATAACTGAGGCGAGCTGAAAACTTCCTGGTCACGTACAGATTCGTTTTTTTGTCTAACTTTCCCCGGTGTCAGATTCGCAGTTAACAGCACTCTGAGCAGAGTCGGGTCAAGAGCTCCCTATTGAAGGTTGAGCTCAGGCCTTTATACATTCAGTACAGCCCACTGTGCCCCCCCCCCCCCCCATGTACAGTTAGACTACAGGTCTCACGCTGTACTGCTGAGATCGTCATAACAAAGGTGTCTACAGCCCTTGAGAAGTTAGCCATTGCTGTACTTATCTGCAGTAGGCACATCTCGTTCAGTGAGACAAACGGAAACACGAACGATGGGCTTACTCGATCACTTGATTATACTTGGAATTTCGAATTTAACTTAGTAACAAGCAATATGATTTAGATGCAATTCGGAGGGAGTGTTTTTCACCACCCTGGCTCTTCCTCTCAAATCACGAGGAAGTGAAGTTATGATTCTGTCAAGAGGGTTTCCGTTGTCACATTGCAGTCCAGCATTTCTCTCTTTCGGTGTCTGCTTGTCCCTGTTGCTTTTTACAGGCCCCCATTTCTGCAGAATTTAACTGAGATAGAAACCACCGACTTTGGCATGTCATTAAGATGTCAAAATGGGTCTGTTTCAAGTTAACATTGGCCGATAATCGACTCCTGATAAATACACTGCAGATAAGCGCAAACTCAGTTTAAGTCCAATAAACTGCCTCCTCAGGATTTGTCTGTAATCCAAAATAATTAGTATATTATACACAATATTTTAGAATATTTCAAAGCTAAATGGGAACAGGATCTGGGCTCAGAAATGTACAACAGAATGTCTGAAAGGGTTAGTACTTCAGAATACATACCTGCTCAGTCAGCTCTACACACTATAATCATGTGAAGTACACCCACTGGAAAGTTAATTTATTTGTATTTATTTTTTACAATATTTTGACATATGGAAATTTGAGCTAAATTCTAATCACATTTATTGATTAAGGTAAACAAATTTAACAAATCACACAAAAACATCAACTTTAAAAACATGAATGCTATTAAAAACAGAAATCTCATTTCCTTCAGGGGAAAAAGCCGTAAAATGGCAAAGATTTTTTTATTGGCCGCACTAAAACAGGTGCAGATAATCACAGACTCCTTGAATAGTAACCAGGAAAAATCCTTTGATAAAGATTAGAAACTTTTAGGTCTGGATTGGTCTTAAACATAGGGGTGTATAGTGATACATCATGCCAAGATCAACAGACTTATCCGAGGTCCTCACAAAGGGTAATTAGAAGGCTTACAAAACCATTGCCAAGGATTTTGAAGTACACCTTTGTACTGTCTGACAGACCATCTACAAATATGAGAAAATTCCAGTCCACTGGGAATCTAGACAGGACCAGTGGTACCAGAAAATTCTGTCTGATGGCCGACCGCCCGATTCTTATTGAAATACAGAGTCCTCAAGCCTGACACAGTTGAAGCAGTACTGTAAAGAACAGTGGATAACAAGTCCTCCCAGTCCATGTCAGAGACTGATACACCACTGCAAGAAATGGCCGCAGTCATTTCATCTAAAGGTTGCAAAACTTTTTATACAATGAACATTTCTGTAGATTTCGGATGAATAAATGTCAGTCTACTCTTTGAGTAGATTTGTTAAATTAGGTTACCTTTATCTGTCAATAGTGTTGAAGTGACTATTTCATACCCAGATGTCCATGTACAATGACATTTTTCAGGTCCACGTTGACTAAACTACACTGTTCCAAAGTTAGGGAAGTCATTTTTCTTCTTGTTTCACTCTTGTTTTAAAAACAACATAACCCGTTTCTGTTTTATTCCTTGATGGGTGTTAATGAATATGGAATTAACATATTTAAAATGCTCTTATGCCATTTTAATGCAACCAACCATGTAGAGAAACTTCAGCAGCCATGGGGCAGGTCCTGATTTTGACAACCCGAGAGACCTACACCAGCCGGTAACATGAATCAGTCTGCAGCCGGTCCATTCTGTAACAACGGGTTGTACTGAACTAGTTAGCACATAAAACGCCAGATGCGGTGGGTGAATATCCACACCTCCATTTTCCACATAAAATGCCTTCCCTTGCATTCCTTTCCATCTGCTAAAACATGATGGATAGGCTACTTCAGATTGGTGCCGTAGCATTGGCCATTACATGTTACTGTCATTCCCTGTCTGTCTCTCCTGGTTTTCTACTGTCAATGACATCTCCAATGGCTACCTCGGGACAGAGCAAGGGGCCTGGTAAATGGCTGGAATCAGTGGCAGCACAGGCCAGTGGTAGCCAGTTTACATCATCGTCAGAAACCAATACTTGGCATCACCTCACACCAAGTTGCTCTTATGTTATTCCTGGGCTTAATTTAGTCCCTTTGTAATGACACACTATTACTGGCCAAATGTGTGCTTTGAGATGCAATTGTCCTTTTAGCTTTACTGTGTAGACAACCATGACTGTGCTGGTGCTAGAATTGCAGCAACTCAGGAAGGCCTGTAGAGAGTATTCACATTACCTGCTAAATCCCCCGGGGACCAAAGGGCCAAAAACTGGCTGGAAAAAGCTGCTCTGCTCAAGGCTGCCCACCAAAACGTCATGATTTGGCTACAAAACTGCCAGGATCACATTTTATCTTTCAACAAGCAGCTACACTGTTTTTCTTTAATGGTTGAGCGAACTCATTTTATCGACTGAATCAAAAGCATGTGGATGGATTGGTTTTATTCCAATAACGTCTGTGTAGTTATAATTATCTTTATGCTTTGACAGTTGGCATGACTTATGCTACAATACCAGTTGTCCTAATTACAATTGCGTTCCAATCTCCATTACTTACTTTGAAAGCCAGTTTTTCTGTGTAAATTGTAAGACTGTGTGCAACACGCAGAGAGGGACAAGGAAAGGCAGGCTGTCCAGGGGTGAGGAAATCTTGGGGTAGATCTTGTAGATTTTAAGTCAACTTTTGATTCAGTTGACACCTACAGCATTTACTGCAAATGCTAATACCAGGGAAGATTGCCTTGCTGACAACCCTTTCAGACTGAAACCTTACCTGGTTCATCGTGTCTTTATTAAACCAGGGAATGTTCACAAAAACACTTATGTACAACCACAATAACTAATTTGATGTTTCACTTAGTATTTGGTTTGCCATGTACATGTTTGCATTGCTCTCATCATTCTTGGCACCATTCATTTGTTAAATTACTGAGTAAACAACATGCCTAACACACATTTCCCTTCTCTTATCTACATATTTTATGTTTATCTGTTTATCCATATACAAGATTTCTTAGTTGGGAGGGGGGGGTGGGTCACTTTTTGTGAATAATTACAGCAGGTCATTTCCTGTATAGTTTGTAATTGCCAGTGGAGGCTAGTGAAAGGTAAATAAGTGCCCCCTGGCGGATTTGGTTCGAATGAACTGGACTATGTAGGGCTATGTAGGCCACTCAGTGGGATGCTGTAGGACAATTTATTCCTAAAAACAAAAAAAGACAGACCATAAAAAAGTATACAGGGTACACATTACCAACCAATAACAAAATAACATTGTTCTCACTTGCAGCTACAACAGATTAAAAAGACAACGATCAGAAAAGTGTTGGTGGCTGCGGAGGTACAGAAGACCACAGTATCACACTGAGACCAAAATCCAAGTTTCAACTAAAATGCAAACATCACTCGGTTCTATTTTAGTCCCAGGGAGCAGAAGGAAGTAAAACCCCAGTTCCTCCTTTGATTGACAGACCATCCCCTCTTACTCAAACCGTCTCTCCCTGGAGCAGTGGTTCCCCCCCCCCGATCCTAGATAGATCCATCTGCCACCCTCCTGAAGAGTGTCTGCCGTTGCTGTGCTGTCATGTTCTCACAGCTCTCCAGCAGGTTGGCCACGATGAGGGTCTGCTGGATGGTCTTGGCTTTGACCCACACTCGCCCATTCATGCCCACCACCATCTCAAAGGGGAACATCTTTTCTAGGTCCTTGGCTATCTCACTCTGGGGCGCCAGCAGTCTGCAAGGAAAGAAGGCATTTACTGATCAGAACCAGGGTAATGTTCCACAGCATGTCCAGAACCAGGGTAATATTCCACAGCATGTTCAGAACCAGGGTAATATTCCACAGCATGTTTAGAACCAGGGTAATGTTCCACAGCATGATTAGATTCAACTGCTTTGGCCTCTGACACATTTAATCCAAGTTGACTCAGTTGTGACCCAGTTTTGAAATGTGATATTTTTTTTATTTGCCAATATGCTATATGATGACAAAAATCCAATGCTGACAATAAATGTACCACTGATAATGGATTTCATGTTTCTACCTCCCAAATACTTTTACACATTTTTCTTTGTGTTACAGTTGCTTTAATTGGGATTAGTTTGCCACTGATCTTTAAAATACAATTAAGATTTTCCTGAAACGTCTTGATCACATAATACGTCCCCCGCCTTTATTTTGAAAGTGTGGTGTGGCCGCTTGCTTTCATGAGTCACAATTAAGTCTGTCATAGTGAAATTAGACTCACATGATCTGAAATCCCCCTGTTCATGGCAGGGACCATATCTAAACAAACATTATATTAAACCAAGACTTTTCAAAACACTTCCAGCTGAAAATGATAGAAAAAAACCAGGCAGGGTAGTGCTGTAAAATTGCAGGCACATCCCCAGGGCACAGTTAAATCCATCTCTAAACTGTACAAATATGGCACAGGCACCACACTGCCTAGAGCTGAGTGTTGTCCACCTAAACTGACTGACTGGACAAGGAGTTCCTTAGCAGATTTTGGATAAGTGCACCCACTAAAGGACCCAATGACCCCCCCCTCAAAACACCACTTCATATCGAACGACATACCTGCGAACGAGTCCCAGGGACGCCTTGAAGAGAAGTCCACCAGCTCCGAACACGCCCATGCCATTGGCCCGCCCACAGCTGTCTATACATGCCAGCTCTGGTTCCATGTCTTTGTTGGCAACTATTAACTGAGCGTATACCAGGTCCCCCACCTGCAACGAACACAGCATGAAAGCAGAATAGGGATGTAAAACTTCAGATTTAACTACGCGCCGTTCGAGGGTAAGCACGCCACCAGGAAGAACCAGGATGTGTTTGTGATGAGGCTGACCTGCACATTAGGTCGGTTCCTCTTGGTGGCACCTTCAAACGCCAGGTAGGAGAGAGACGCCTGCTCACTCCCGCCAATGTCCACCTTGAAGATGTCCCCTGACTTGGCAGTTACAACACCGATCACGTTCTCGCCCTTGGACGGAACATACTGGGAGAGGAAAGATAAGGAGTCCACAAATTCAGTAGAAGAGTGCAGGCAACACTAATATATAACATGTTTCTTCCAGGTCCTCTTTAATATAACCTTTTAATTTTATCAGGTATGTATGACAGAGAACACACACATTTTGAGTAACGACCGAAATTGACCTTCATCAGTGACAAAATGACATATTTTGTACCTTGCCGGCTCTAGTACAGTACTAAGGCGCTACATGCTGATACCATTGATACTGAGACCATTAACTTCAAAATAAGTGGGCATGCGCCATTCAAATGATACCTTAACGCGCCGTGTATTTAATCAACAAAGGTATATGTTGATTCAGACCATGAATTATAGGCCGTAATTTACCAGACGACGGTTATATAAAGGACCGACACACTATCATGAACTTCAAAACGTTATGTTGCATACCCGTCTTTGCTGAGAGTCAATCCAGTACAGATTTGGTTGTTTATGTCGAAGGATTCCGCTTTTGCAAACGAGAACTTCATCCCCGTTTCGCCTAAGCCCTGGTCCACAAACTACCTTCTCTGGTTTGCTGTCCGTAATGCTATCAGGCATTTGAAAAGAAAATACATCTCCTGGTAATAAAACATCACCAATTTTATCTGTGAAACTATTCAGCATGGCTGTAAATTCTGAGGGGGAACAACGAAATGTAACACAGGAAACCGGTGAAAATGAGAAGCCTCACGCGGACAGAACCGTATGTTGCGCAGCAGTGAGTTGAATCGACAATATTCGGTTCAGTGCGTCCTCATAATCCGCCCACACACTCGTTCTGCCCGGTTCTACTTCTACTCGGCTCTACTCCCCTAGTAAGGACTTAATATTTGATGCTCTTGGCGCCAGATAGTACACCGGATGTTTAAATCCGAGGCATCACGGGGAAACAGGAACAAACGCATTGAGATTAAACATGAACAAAATTCTCGATTGTGAAACACTTGGTCTCAATAGTTTACTATTACCAAAAGTTTTTTTTTTACGAATAATGTACTTGTTTTTATCAACATTACCCGTTGCCATGTCGTGCTTTACCCGTTCGTAAATTCTGCCCCCCACGGCTTCACTAGCAGCTCGTGGACTATCTTGTTTTACAAGTCTTTGTCACGGCACCAATCATTCGCACCAGCTAACTATATCATGACATTAGTTATTAATAATCTTCATGGTGTGCTAATCGTTATTTTCTAATCGCACATCAAAACTGACCAAACGTTTACTAGTTCTATAACGCCAACTTGTACCTGGGACTTGCTCATATCAGTCAAAACCGCTGAATCGATTACATTGCTTTCCACTCGAGTCTCAACGGCCCGACGAACGTCATCATTATAGACACACCAAACTTAATACAACATGTCTTGTAGCACCCCATCGTTGACTTTAAGTGAGTTCTACAAAGCCATTCAACAAAACATATTGGTTTATCGTCTACAGATGTGCTAAGAGTAATTGTGTTTGTGGGGTGTGTTTCATCATTCAGATTCCGAACCAGTTTATAATGTGCTGTTATTCACGTAGTGTGTTTATGAAATACAAAAAAAACATTTACAGTCTAGTCTGTACACAATAAGGAGCATCTGGACTTTTAAGGATGAAAGATTTCACATGTGCTGGGAATGAAAAATAATTTTATTCTTTACATAGATAGTGTTAAGATTTAATACAAATTAATGAGATTATATAAAATTATAATGCATGTGAGAGAGAGAGATAGAGAGAGCATGAGTGTTCCATAAAAAACAACTTCTACAACCTATTCTAACAATCACAGAAATGATGAAAGATACATGTGATAATGGTATCACTTTCACAGCTGAATCCTCAGTAGGTTTACTCTTCAGCAACTTCCATCTTTGACTATCAAGATGTCCGCATTGGTCTCCCTGAAGAGAGAAAGATTTCAAATATTTTCAGACTTTGATGGACTCCAGACAGGAGACTAATTCTGGGTAATTACGTTTTCCATTATTTGTTTAATAGGTGGGAATTAATCAAAAAAAGAATAGCCTAGCCTAGTCACCAATAACCATTGTGCAGATACTCCCACCAGGCTACCGTATAGCACTGCCCACCTGGCTATAAAGAAAATGTCCAACAAGCGTGGGTGACATTGAGGTACTACAGGGGCAATAAAACAATGACAGGAGACTCACAGCCGGTGAACACACAGAGAACACTCGTTGGGATACGTTTTCCCATCATTGCCGCACACTGGGGAGTAGTTGAGGGGACACGCCTGGGTTCGACTCATATCACCGCAAGAAGGCTGGTAGAAAGAGAGAAAGTCATTTGAGATGTGACTCGAATCCTGGTGTTCTGTACTCCCACATAAATCCACATGAATGCCTCTATTGTGGTCAAATTAGTGTTAGGAAATGCATTTAGAATATTAGAACAGAAGCCTCTTACCCTCCTGTACAATCTGGATTTATCCTCTGCATCTACTAATGGGACAACAAATAAGATTTTATTAAACACACACAAGTAGAATTTTGTCTGTCCTTTTATTCTTTACTGCCGTAAAAACTCAGTCCTACATACGAAACCACTAATGGACAATAAAACAAGGCAATCATCGCTATTTTTGTACAAACCCCTGATCCTATATGGAAATGGATTATAAATGGACAGAATAGTAAGACATTTTATGAACATAACTTCGTAATGTATTTACCTGCAAAGAAGAAGACTGCCAGACAAACTAGTAAAATGGTTTTTCCAATCATGTTCATGTTGTCAGTCCAAAAGTGATTGAATAACAGCAGTTTGTACTCGCCCAATTATCGAACGCAGCTCCAAAAGTGATTGAATAACAGCAGTTTGTACACGGCCAATTACCGAACGCAGCTCCAAAAGTTCAGTATGGTCTCCACCGGGTCTTCTTTGCCTCTGTCTTATCTCCGATGTGCCTTGCTCAAGGTCTGCTGTTGGTTTGGTCTCTGTGAACGATGTGGCGTTGTCATATAGTGGAGCGCGGGTCTGTTTGCCTGTGAAATAATGTGACCCTGTGTGGCGTAAAGCTGATGTTTTGACGCCCGTGCACCTGACCGACCCGCCGGCAACAGTTACGACAGAGCCCCCCTATTGTCCAGGTCTTTATTAAGGGATGAACATTCCTACTGCCTAAATATTGCTGAGCTCACTATAAAAACCAGGGGGTGGTGGGGGTGGGTGACAGGTGTGTGTCACACTGTGTTATTGATGATAGAAAGCATACATGTTGACCAAGAGCAAATGTCACCACATAGTCATGTGGAAGGGTTAGTACACCCCCTGGAAAGTGTTTTTTTTTTTACATATTCACATTTATATCTGAGCTAAATTCCGACCACCTTCATTGAGAACGGTAGCCAAATTAAAAATATCTAACCCCCACGACTAAATATGTTTAAATAAACAGAAATGCAGGTACCTGATTTGGAACACGTTAGTACACCCCAGTCTTTACCATCACATTAAATGTATTTTTTTTCAATCATTTTAAAGACATTTGCTCAACAATACCTGGGTAAAGACCATACTGATGGAACAATGTGCTCTGGACAGAGTCAATGGAGTTGTTTGGCCACAATGCCAGATACCATAGTTGGTGAAAACGAAACAGCAACCATAAAGCACGGAGGCAGTGAATTCAGAACCAAACATGGATATTGGAACAGGTCAATGATCTAAAACACACAGCAAAATTAGATCGCCTTTAAAAAAAGAACTTTTCAGCTTGTGTGCTTACTTTTTCACATGACATTAAGCCCCCAAATAATATGAGCTGGTATTTCCTTTCACTCTGTATGGTAATTTAGTTTCACTACTGGTCTACAGTGGGGTTAGTTATATTGTCTAATAATAACAATTAGGTGCAGGGCCACTGTTAGAGAGGACAGCCAGAGGGGGGGATACTGTCTGCGCTCATTTGTTATGCTGCTATTTCAGGCAACAAACGGGAATATTCTGTCTCGGTGTCTGGCGTTCCAGACAGCAGGACTGACTAGGTGGGTGTTTATTTGTCCTGGTTCACACGTGTACGTGGTGTATTAATAAATCAGTCCTGTGAACATCCCGTTTTCCCTGAGGCACCCTGGATAGTGGCCCGGGGCCAGGGAATTAATCATTAGTCACGGTGATCCTGAAGCAGTAAGGGTTTAGCCCCTTGCTCAAAGGCAGGACAACAGGTCTTTCATCTTGTCAACTCGGGTAATTGAACTAGCAACCTTTCGATTTTTGCTCCAACGCTGAGACCACTAAGCTACCTGTACCCCTTGATCCATACGATGCCCTCATTCACAGAATTCACTGACTACAGAATTCAGCATTTGTGGCAAAAAACTCTACCCAAATCCTGACACCAATGACAAATCATCTGAAGTATGCAAAATAAAGTGTGGTGCTCAATTAAGTATTTTAACACACGATTTTAACATGGAAAACACTAGTACCATGTTGTGGTGCAGTGGTCTAGTCTGTTAACTGAAATAATATGAGTCATAATCCCCACAAAACCTGAATGCAGCTCTTTTAGACATATAGAAAAATCCCCTATAGAACAAATTAATTGTGAAATAAACCAAAAAGCCACACTCATGTTATGCCACTATGTTATATGGCGTTATCGATGTGACAACTATTTCGGTTTACTCCTTATAGTGCAGCTGCGTCATTGTAGCCTGGAGGTCGAAGTCTGGCCGCAGCATATCAACAGTGCCTGGGTGTCCAGCAGAGGGCAGTAAAAATTGCTTCAGTGCCACCCAGGATTAACAGGTGGGTGTTGGACAGGGCTGTTTTTCCAACTTGGGCTCTGATGACTCCTAGTGGTAGGCCAGGCGCCTGCGAGCTCCCTCATGTTTTTGCTGGGGCATGTGCAAATTGTAAATAATAAAAAAAATATGATACTGTATATATGACTGTATAATATACTTTTGTATTACTTAAATGTAAAAACAGTAGTAATGGCTGATGTCCTTCATGGTAGCTAATTACTTGGCCTGTACAATCTAAATGTATTTTATATTCTCCTACCAAGTGAATGGATGCTCCATTAATCCTACATGTTCTTATGAATCCTTCTTCCCCGTTTGTGATAAAGCAGATACTAATCTAATAAAAATAATTGAAAGTATACTTTTTCAGCTTTTAGGACTCAAACAAGTTGAAAATGTATATTATTTATGAATTTAAATTCGTTAAATATCAGAGTTGCGTTTTTAAGTGTAGGCTCTGTAAATTTTTTTTTTTTGTGGATCACAAACCTGTGCTCTTTCGGTTTCTGTACTCCACATCTATCCACCTATGTTAATTAATTATACCCAAGGGAATCCTCATGAGCTGTCTATAAAACAAAGCCAGGTAACTAGCCACATAAACCAATTTTTGAAATACAAAAATGTATAGGAATAAATAACCAAATAATAAGTCGTATTAAGAGGAATTGGTAATTGTAATTAACTAAAGTTACAGAATCCACCAGACAACTGCCACATTATCGTTCATCTAGGCTAGGGTTTGTTTTTGGGAAACTTTCAGACTTCCTCTCCTTAAAGTATAATCGGATATGACGATATTTAACGTCATTCGAGGCTTGAGGGCACAGGGGCTGTCAACTTCGGGGTTGTATCGCCAAAGTAATTCTAAGGTTATAAATTATTTCAAGCGACATGTTTACAGTAAGAAATGCATTTCGCAGATCGTCAAGGCTTATAGATAATATTTATTTGAGAAATGGCGAAGTGGTAAGTTTGTGGCCTACTGTCTTTATTTGGTCGATTACAACGCGAATGGTTATTTTTCTGTGCACTTCAGATCACAGGCATGTTTAACAGAAGTTTCAATTTCAAGCTCAATTTTGAAAACACTGTGTGGTAAACGTAAAAGTCCTTTTCAATATCGTATCCATGGGATACATATGTGTGCATTCTTATTGAAGGTAGTATTGCCAATATACCATTTCCTAAAAGCTGTTAGTCCCAATGTAGAGTTCCTGGATACAGCACGTAGATATAGTATATTGCCAACATACTGCTAAACCCTGCTGATTCATGTTGCTATTATAAACCGACCGAATTACAACAGTACAAAGTTATTTTTCGCCATACCTGTGGAATGTTTGCCAATGTTTTAGAAGCCATGAGATTTCGGAGTTTGAATCACATGGTTTATTAAAGGGTTAACAGCGTGGGTGGGTTTAAGATCCCATGTCAAATCGAATTTAGGATTTGAACAAACTCTAATTGGCTGGTGTTGAAATCTATCAATTTTTAACATGTCTAAATCTGAAGCACCAGTGTACGTTGTCACATAAAAATGCACACTGCCGACACGTTAGACTGGCCTGCTCGGTTGAACTCAAACTCCACTATACAATAATGACCGTTGGACCAAACTGAATACAAGGTTAGACGACAGACTTCCAGAAAACGAGAACAGGCCATAAGTTTAACATTAACTTAACATGTATGAACAGTTCTTAGATAAATAGGGGAGGATAAGTGTTTGACTTAAGCTCATGGTTGTTGCTAAATAATTGTTTTATAGAACTGAATAAAGGGAAATTCTGCCATTTTTGTGGCCTTATATGTACTCTTTCTGCTTATAGTTGCCCCAAACATGTTTTTGGATAGTATTTTTCCAAAGTTGGTGTTCAAGCCATTGGGTAAAAAGCTCCCAAAAAACTCCCAAACTGTACACATTACATTAGAATATATTGTAATTGTAGATGTCTCTACACATAATTATTTTTAAAAGAATCACTGTCCATAAATCCATTCTGGCTTATTTTTGTTGTAAAGAGCAAGACTGACAAAACACTACAATGATCATGATTGTACCCTTTGTGTCCCAGTTCATTCTTCCAATCTGATTTACTGAGGATCTGGGAAACTAGTGTCCTTTAAAGTGGAATTCCTGCATTGTCCGTCAGATATATTTGCCCCAAGATACACAGGCAGCGTATCTTGACAGTAACGTTTTTGCAAAGCAGGTTAATGGGCAATAGTTTTATTGCTGTCTGACCAGGTGAGATATCAACATTGACTAACATTGACTAACATTGCTCCAGGTCTGGGGCAACTGGCATCATGCTAATCTGCTGAAAAAATCAGTAAACTTTCCCTTGAAATGTGCTCAAGCTAAATACAATATAAAACTACAAGTTGGAATTTCGCAAGGTGTAATACAGCTGTACCAGATTGCCATGTTGAAAATGATACACAGTGCATGTAAAACTAACATCGGCCACAAGGGGTCAGCAGTGAGTGTATTTCTGGCCCCAGCAGCACCAAGCTCGGATCTCCACTGGGCCCCAGCAGCAACATGGGACATTCTATGAGTTCCGTACCTACAATATCCGTCCCGAGAAGAACGCCGCCTTCCTCAAGCTGACAGATGAGAAGATTGGCCTGCGCACCGCTCACTCAGAGCTCCTTGGCTACTGGAGTGTAGAGTACGGTGGCTTGAACCAGGTCTTCCACATCTGGAAGTATGGTGAGGAGGACGCAGAGCAAGCTGTCTTACCGGCATGTTCCGTTGGAAAATCAGTATATCTAAGATGTGGAAATTTTGTAAAGGAGTATAAAGATTTCCTCTAATAAGAAGTCACTTGAGTAAGAATTTCTGCCCTGAATCCTGCTTTAACACAAACCGAAAATAATTTAAGGTGAAGTATTCTTGAGTTTATTCCTCTGTTTCCCGCCATCTAGACAGCTATGCCCAACGGGCGGCTGTGCGAGCGTCCTTGGCTCGGGACCTCGTCTGGATAGAGGAGTACATTTCCAAGGCCATGCCCATGCTGACATCTCAGGACAATGAGGTCAACTACCTGGTGCCCTGGTGCAAAGTGGAAAAGCCCCCCAAAGAAGGAGGTGAGTGGCTCACTCAAACCCCTGGAGTCTGACAAAGTTTGTGGTCTGCAAGCTGAAATTCATGTTCAACCCCCTTTTCAACAATGAAGAGTTTGAAAGTAAGAGAACTATATAGGTTGGCAGGCAAGAAATAAACAACAGCAGGGTGTGTTTCGCTTGCTACATGTTCAGTGCATAACGTAACCATTGCTGATAATCTCAGTATCCATTGGGTAATAATTTGTCAATCGTGTTTAACAGTGGATTGGGGGTAGAAGCTGTACTGGGTACTAGTCACGAGGGCAGTGTAATTCCTATCAACTTTGGTTTCCCCATTTTGATAGCTAGGTAAATGTGTGTGTGTTTTAGGTCTAACAATACTCATGGGGACAAAAAATGCACTCATGAGGTCCTTTTGCTGGTCTTCCCATGAGGCAAAGTCAATTTCTGGCTCAGGTTTTAGGTTTCGGGTCAAACTTACAATTCATTTTAGAGTAAGAGGTTTCTTTAAGGTCCAGGCATTGCTTTTTAAGGTTAGGGTTAAGCATTACACCTAGGTAAAGTTGATAGGAATGACATAAATGTTACTTTATTGAGAATAGAGTTAGGGTATGGGTTAAGGTTAGGGTTAAGATTAGGGCAAGGGAGCATGCAATTTCAATTTTCTGGTCCCCATGAGTTAGCTATAAAAACGTGTGTGTCTGTCTGGCTGGCTGGGATAAATCCCACAGACCACTAATCTAGGCTTGTAAACAACAAATCTGTTATTTTTTTAGTGCAGTTGTGTTCATATCATTCCTTGTAAATACTGAATTCAGTATCAATGGATCAGTCTAGTGGCGATGAGGGCATCAGTTGAGCTAAAGGAGAACCCCATAACCCTCTAACACTGACACACTGTCACCAAGGGCTGTGGGCTAACACATGACACAAAGGTCATAGTTCATTAACACTTGACAAACACAATTATTGTGCTGAAATACTATATAGATAACAGCCAAAGTGTGTGTGTGTGTGTTTTAGGCGTGTATGAGTTGGCGTCTTTTCAGATGCGCCCGGGGGGGCCGGCAGTTTGGGGGCATGCTTTCCAGGCCGCGGTGAGTGTCCATTCTGCCGCGGGGTACGGCCACCTGATGGGGGTCTTCCACAGTGAATTTGGACAGCTGAATAAAGGTACGTTGAGCAACGGATCAGCGGTGATCCAAACTTTCACGACCGAATACGCAGCACAGTGCAGAGGGTAGTAAGGGAATCCAGCCGTGCCAGGTAGCCTTTCTCCCTGTGTGTGCCAGTTCATGTCCTGTGGTGGTATGAGAGTCCGGACCAGCGGGCAGCGGCACGCCATACAGCGCATGGAGATGCCAGGGTGGTGGCAGCCGGTAAGGACGTTACATCCAAATAGAGAATTTAGCCAACTTTATACACACTACGTTTAATCTGAATACTTTGAAATCTGTCTCATGTTCTCTGATTTTCTCCCTCACCCTTTCAACATTCACTCTTTGACTTTGTGTCTCTTTCTCTCCACAGTGAGGGAGAGTGTGAACTATCTGAAGTCACAGTCCAACAAACTCCTGTTTCCCTGCCCCTATTCTCCTCTCAAGTGATCTACAGGTGATCTACAGGGATTGACAAGCCTTTAACAAATTGTGTCCATCTGATATATGCTTTACTGTTTATACACCTGTAAGAAGTGATAAAACATTAGCATTTTTGGTCAGTGCTTAGAATGGTGATAATTTCATCTGAATGTGAAATGAGTCATACTATATTACTGAAATTACCATGACGGACACTCAGACACTCTTGTTGAAACTTGTTTTTATGTTGTAAAAAACATGAAACTTCTCTTGATCGGCACATATAATTCTACCTTCAGCTGTCTTTTCCTGATTCAAATCATGTGATTTATGATTTTCCCTTATCAACTTCTTTTCTCTGGCCCACAACAAGAGTTCCCATCTGTCACAAACATGGCTTTATGAAACTGGAACAGCACAGAATACTGGTTTGAATTCAATATTTTGCTGAAGTGTGGATGATGATGTTGGCTTTACGGCCATGTTGAAACAAGGTACAGAGAATTGAATTCACTTGCAAAAATTGGCGATTTGTTCAGTTTTATTGAGTAAAGAAATATTGTACAGGCCGAGTAACAGATATTCCCACAGTGTTTCTCAACACATTAAGTGAACAAAGATATTGTTATTAAATAAAACAACATTCTCTTGGTAGGATTCTTTCTTTTTGATCAAAAACAAAACATATAATTGCATACATAATAGTAGTCTGTGGAAATTCCAGTGCAAAAAAAGATTCCAATTTACACCACAAATAAAGTGCATGGAATATTGACCTGCCTAACTTCCGGCAAGCCTTATGTTAAAGTCATTTTCGTCTGAAGGACTGCGAATTTCACAATAAATGGTACTTAATTGCACAGGAAATGCCAACAGTTTTCAAAACTGACTCGACACTATCAACCTTTAGAAAAAACCCTCCCCCTTCAAAATCCATTGTATTGTTACTGGAAGCACCACTTACCCACTGGGGGGAAAATGTCTGTTCTCTGCTAGTGGTCAGGCTGTGAAAACACGAGTGTGTCCTTCAAATAGTTTATTACTGGCAGGGCACTATGACAGCTTGTGTTGAGGTATTCATTGCAAACCGGGATAATGAGACTTTACACCCAAACAAATCTTTTGTGTTTTCTTAAAAAATATGGAACAATCAATTAATGTTTTCTTTTTGACACTGCATAGTGTACCACATAGAAGGGTACTTAGAAAGTTAGTCTCTGTGATTGGAGTGTTTCAAAATGTCCGCTGTGTGAACCAGAAGAACATCGACGCGAACGTAATGCCACTATGGACTTGGCCAAACAACTGCCTGTATATTCATTATTCATTTACACGTATAAATAAAAAGTACATCTTAACAAAATCAATGGATTCCGATTTTGCAGTTTGGCCCTTGGCCATGGAAATTATTGGGAATTCTTCATTACGTAATTCTGGTCCAGGAGTACAAAACAAAAACAAGTCGATGCTGACTTTTCATATCACTGGTAGAAACCAGTTGGGAGTAGAAAATATCTCAGTTTCCATAAAAAAACATCTACCACCACAGCCTGACATCTGTGTGAAATCGGGGCAGTTATTCAAGTTTTTAATACTCTAGTTCTCCTTGACGACTTCTGCCCCGCTTCCACCCTGTGCCTGGCTTGCTGCAGGCCGATTGGGAATCTTTGCATTGACTTGCATTGCGCTTTCCAGCCAGGCCCGTTCAAGGGCAATGCCTCAGTCCGAAGAATTAAAACAAGTGTTCGAATACTACTGTAGTAATGCAGGGATGCCAACTCAGTCCAACGCCGTTTTACGGGTTTAAGTTCCAGTTTTGGAAAGAGAGATGGTGTGTCCCCCTCGCTCAAACCAAGCTCTCCTTTAGACTCTCCTCGGCCTGCTGCTCCTCGGCCAGCTCCTCCTTGGCCTGCTGCGAGGTGAGTGGGGTCATGTCCACCACTGTTTCTTTGCGCTTTACTGAATTGTCTTTTAAGTGGTAATCATCACTTTGGTCCTTGGCAAAGTTCACAAATACCTGGTGGGAGGAGACAGAAAAGAATGTCAGCCGTCATCACTGAACACTGAGACTGGCCTAGATGAGGCTCCATCCGGGTCCGCTAGTCGAAGGACACGCGGAACGTTAAGAATGCGTGAGCGTTCGCGCGTGGTTAAAATGAAAACGTGTGTTACCTGATCGAGAGTGGTCTGAGACACTGAGTAGTCCTCGATCTGAAGGAGGTCCTTGTTCTTGGCCAGGATTCTGAAGATGTGTGCTAATGAGGTGAGTGAGGAGGACAGCTGGTACTGCAGCATGTTCCTGTGCTTCTCCTTCAAGGTGCTGCCCGGCAGCTCGCTCTCTATGAACTTCATCACGGGCGGCAGGTCTGGGTCCGGTCCTGCCACGCGCAGTATGATGGTGTAGCCGTCGCCAAACCTGGCGGGCGGGAGGGAAGAAGCAACAAGCTGAGTGAGAAATAGTGGGTGTTTTGTGCGACACGTTGAAAACCCACCAAGTGGACTGCGTGGATATTGGCTTCATCGTCCTACCTGTTCTTCAGGTGCTGGACGCTCCCCAAGCAGCGGAATCGGCCGTTCACCATGATGGCCATTCTGGTGCACAGTGCCTCACATTCCTCCATACTGAAGATAAAAAAGGGCAGACAGATTTTAATAAGGGCAGTAAAACCCAGATCCCACATGAGGTAGAACTGTCAGCTAGTCTACCATACCTAATTACTGTGCACTGTACATGCACTGTATGCAATACGTCATATCCTGTGGACTCCGCTACGAAGCACAGCCATGGCCAAGAAAAGGCTACATTGTGCTAACGATGTTAGCCAAACCGCAGATACCCGTAGATACAGAAAACTACAGTATGTTGCCAAAGAGTTTCAAAGTGTCGCCATTAGCTTTAGGCTGAGGCGGCATGGCGTTCCTGGCTACCTGTGTGAGGTGAGGACCACGGAGCGCCCCTCCTTGATGACACTGTGGATGCAGTTCCACAAGGCCCTCCGGGCTTTGGGGTCCATTCCAGTTGTGGGCTCGTCCTGTCACAAAGAGCACAGCCAGGTTAAGGTCGGCCACATGTCGACCAGGAAGCACAATGAGAAGACCAGAAGTACGGAGGAAACAAGTACCAGGAACAAGGTTCCTCTAGTGCTGAGTGACACTACCAAAATAAGAATGCCTCTCTTGCTCAGATCCATTCTTGCACACCATGTCCCTCGTTTTCTCTGCCTTCCTTTATCTGTTTCTCCATCTAAAACGTGACCAGCTGATGCGGTCAGTCCCTCCCTGCCGCCCAATAAGAGAACAAGTATGCAATTTTCTTGGCACACAAAACACTTCCCAGGAACCCCTTTCAGAGGTCTGTGGTACACAGGCCAGGGTGGTTTCAATCTAACACTTTGTTACACAACCATCACTGCTGCAATCCCCACCAGGAGAGCAATTAAACATCGTCTGTCTCAGAGGAGGCCAACCAATATTTCACATGGAGGTCACATGCTGATGCAACCCAACTGATCCCCTTGTGTAATAAAAACATGAGTGGGTGTCACCGTAATGTATCCTTGTTTTGTGTTGTTGTTTCTCTGTGTGTGTGTGTGTGTGTGTGCATACCAGGAACACCACGGGGGGTCCTCCGATGAGGGCCATGGCGGTGGAGAGCTTGCGCATGTTTCCTCCACTGTAGCTTCCGGCAGCCTTGTCCACGTACTTCACCAGGCCCAGCTTACGGATGCCCCACTCGGCCACCTCACACACCTCCTTCTCCGGCACGCCCCGCAGGACGGCGTAGAACTCCAGGTGCTCTCTGCCGGTCAGCAGGTCGTTGATGGCGTCAAACTGCGGGCAGTATCCCATGTTCTGATGCACCTCGTCTATCTCCCGTAGTATACTGCCAAGAGCGACGTGAAATCAAGTCATTTGCATGGAAATGGTTTTCCAATTAAAAAAGCAACGGTATTTGACTTAAGATGTCAGTGGAAACCCTGCCTTGTGAACATCAAAGGCAACTGCGACATGTCTGGCTCAAAATGGCTGCCTTACCTCTTCCCTGCCAGGAAAGCCTCTCCACTGGTGACAAGGGAGTCTCCCGTCAACATTTTAAAGGTGGTGGTCTTTCCAGCTCCGTTCACACCCAGGAGGCCAAAGCACTGTGAGAAGACAGATTTATTTGATTTTAGTTTCCGGAATATAAATATATATATATTGCTTATCTACTTGAGTAAACAAATCCTCTAAGTTTACCTCTCCGGGAGGTATGCCCACACAGAGCCGGTCGACAGCTGGCTTCTGCTTCCTCTTGTAGACCTTGGTGAGCTGTCGGAGCTCCAGGATGTCTCCTTGCCCCAGTCCATTGACGATCCTCGTCCTCTCTCTGGCCACATCCTCGTCCTCCTCTCCCACGGTAGGAAGCTTGGTGTGCATGTTCAAGGGCTTGATGCAGAAGCGGTACTGAATGAGGACCGTGATGATGAAGAAGACCACTCCTTCCACAGCCATGGCAAACAGGTTCTTGCCCACCATGTCCCACTCCAGAGGGGATCGTAAGCGGTTCTCCCCTGTGTAACGGAGCAGTGGTTTCGGATGAACTTTTAAGGAACACATCTATTGATTTACATGGAACAAAATGGCTCGGGGGAAAATGAAGTCCTTACCAAATCTCTCCAGAGCATCTGCCATGGCCTGGTTCTTCACCATGTCTATGAGGCCTCGTCCCAGACAGAAGTGAGGGAAGATCAGGAGAACGTTCTTCAGAATGTCATTGATGCCGCCGATCTCCTGAAGAAGGAAGAGGAGGAATGTTTAAGGCTTTTCCATGTTCCATCAAGATGAACGTGTCACACACTGTAAATCTGTTTTCACACACGTTGTTCCCGAAGAGCTCCATGACAAAGGTGGAGATGCTGCCATTGATGCCGATGAGGATGTTGACGGAGGTGAGCACCACATAGGCGGTGCTGGGGATCTTGAAGAAGAATGATGCTGGGTACATCAGCGGAGTGATCGACCAGCCGTAGAGAAGCAGAAGCAGCGCCAGCGCCGGCAGATTGGTGGACGATACGTACGCCTTTTGTTGGAAGCCCAGGAAGATGATGATGACAAGCATTGCTGGAACGATGTAGTTACACTGCAGAACAAACGAGTGGAGAGGCTTACCACTAAATCAATAAAAAATACATTGGTTCTGATCATACATTACTTTACACAATTACAAAATGACTGCTAAATACTCACAAGAATGGCCCCTACAATAGAAAAATAAACAGGTTCCTGAAGACGATTTGAAGAACATTTGGGGTAGATATGAAAGGGTAAATTGTTCACATGGTTCTTTGAGTAACCAGTATAAATAGTTGTTTACATTACCCTTTGATATTTTTTTCTTTATCTTACAGGGATTCCTACACAGTTTCAAAGTAAAGGCCTTTTCCTCTCGGAGTGTACGGTTTCTCACCATGTCCCAGATGAAGTTGGCTGTCCAGTAGAGGAGGGGCTGCACACCGCTGATAAACTGCATGTGCTTGGCCTTGCTCACTCTCTCCTGGATGAGGAAGACCACGAAGCTGGCTGGGACGAAGGACATGGCGAAGATCACACAGATGGACACCAACACGTCCACTGAGGTGGTCATCCTACAGAGAGGGAGGGCAGTCGTGAGAGTGGGGTTAGAGTGGACAAAATGGGCCATGAATCTGCCAGGCATCACAGACAAATTCCACACCCAACAAGGTCATTTCACTCAATGTGGTACATAATGTTTGTGCTGTAACTGTCCCCCTGGCGCCTTGGAGGTGTAGGTACTTACAGTGCCACCTGGGACAGTTGCTCCTTGGTGAGATTCAGGGGGTGGTTAAAGGCGCGGATGCCGTGCTTGCTGGGATCCTGGCCCCGGGGCAGGTTGGCACGCAGGATGCCGTTGTTCATCACGTTGAGGAAGGCCCCCATGCTGTGCCAGCCTTTGTTGTTGAACCAGATCTTGACGTTGTTCTTGGTGTCAAGGCCGTTGATAAAGCTGGACAGGCTGTCCAGGAACCGGTCAGCGGCGCCACCCTAACACAACGACGCACCGAATTAGACTGGCGCCAGTGACCCTGTGTTCAGTGGCATGTTACCGGGTCCAGATGTCCAGACACTCTTCCTATACTGTGCATGAGTTGTATCATGTTGTAGAATCCTTACCTTTTTTAATTCAAAAATATTCCTCACTCGAGCGATGGCGTCATCAATCTCATCAGCTGGAGGGAGGACATGGGTGCTCCTGGCTCCCAATGAAAAGCCTCCGTACCTAAATTCATTTACCCAGATCTTGTTCTTCAAACTGTGTAAAGCAAAAACAGGAACATAGTGACTGAATGTCAATGAGGGCTGGACAAGTATAAAAAACTATGGGCAACTATATCATTGTTACACATTTATATTCAAGTCACATAGCAGATGCTTACAGCGACTTACAGGGGCGAGTACCTAAATAAAACTCCCACCTCTGGAGCTGTTAGCGCCATGTTAAGCTAGCGTCACGCGCAGCATCATAGCACTTCATACCAATAAAAGCTGTATGCTGTATCGGAGAGGTGTACCTTTTCCCAATGATCTGTGCATAGGTCTTCACCAGGTAGTCCGAGATGTTTCTGCCCGTTAGGTTTTGAAGGGTGTCTTTCTCGCTGATTTTTATCTGGGGTGGCGGCAGTCCTCCGGCTCCTTCAGGACACTCGGGGAGCATTTTCTTGCGTCCGTCGCAGCTGCAGGCACATGCGGGGGACGGCTCCTCCATGGTCCAGTTTCCGGAGCGGAATAGTTCCAGGAGGCTCTCCGGGATGTCCGGCACGGACCAGTCTTCTTCTCCCATTGTGCACGGAGTGTCACTGAGAGAAACGGAGGAGGGGGAGTAAAAACATTTAGCTGTTGCCTTTGGTTTGGGATTTAGGAAAAATTGTACAAATGGAAATGAATGAATAGCTAGTCTGCAAAAGTCGGCCAAATGTAGACATACGGTATAGGGTGTCCGTCCATGCAACGGGTTCCGAACCCGGGGCCTTCGGTTAGGGCACTCAACAATCGCTGTGTGCTGGCATCTTCGGGGGCATCGTCGCTGATGAAGAGGGACTGCTCTTCATACATCCACGGCTGCAACTCTAGACTGGGGTACTTTCCAAAAGGCGGGACAATGAGACTGAAGACCAGGGCAATGCACACAAACACCGCAGGGAGCACGATCTGAGCAAAGAAGCCTTTCCTGGACCGTTGAGCGTACAGAAACCTCTTCCATATCAAGGCGACAAACTGCTGGCGCTTCAGAGTCCAGCCCTTCACCTGGTAGGAGCCTTTACCGTCTGACCCGCTCAGGAAGTCCGTCTCTTTGGATTCTGGGTCGGCGTCCGAGTCATTGGGTTCGTTGTGTTCGTCGTCAATCTGAGGTCTAAGGCAACTCTGGTGGTCTCCACCGAAGGCATTTCCTCCCCCGAAGGCGTGATGGCGACGACGTCGGCGCATGGGTAGGGTACCGTCTGAGGGTACTTCAGTGTCAACTCCGTTGTCTTCTGCCACTTTCAGGAAAATCTGCCGTGAAAAAAGGAGATACGTTTTATAAAAACATGCTTTTGGGCCAATTTTGAGGCACAGGCTGTCTATAGTGACCCCTGCCCTTTAAAACGTGAAGCCATTTCAGCATCGGTAAATGTACTGCATGGACGCATTACATGATCTATTCAATGATCCTTCCTGTCCATACCTCTTCTAGGGTGGTGTCAGAGACGCCATAACTGGAGATGCCCAGATCAGGCAGACGGTCATCCATGTCCTTGAAAAGCTCCACGAAGGCGCCGTCCTTGGCGGCGCCGTAGGGCAGGACGTAGGTGAGCTCGTGGCCCAGGTCCTCCACCATGCGGGCAGCCGGAACGTGCTTGAAGATTAGGCTGGAGATCATGGTGGCGTCAGGGGCAACAAAGGCACTTTCGCATATGGAAGCGGCCTTGGCGGTCTCTACGCGTTGCACAAAGTTGGGGCGTTATAAACCTCCCCGAGACATCCCAGGACAATGTTTCCCGGCCCATATTATCACAAGGATGATTTGAGATCTTACCGATGGTGGCGGCTTCACTCTCGTGTTCGCTGCCGAGGCCCGCATCAGAGCTGCTCTCGGAGGGGCATTCCTCCTCCTCCTTCTTGGTGAAGGAGACGGTGCTGGAGGAGTTGCGGCAGGAGCTGAGCGAAGGCTCCGGGTTCTTTTTGACCAGGGTCAAGTAGTAGCCGGTGCCCAGCTGGTTCTTCAGGAAGAGGGAGGAGCCGACGCAGCATAACTTGCCGTGGGAGATGATGGCGATGCGGTCACCCAAGATGTCGGCCTCGTCCATGTGGTGTGTGGAGAGGATGATGGTACGACCTGCGGGAGGAAAACAGTCAGTTACCGCACTGACTCACTGCAGCCCACTAAAATGTGAATAGCTGTCAATAGTTTGTGTTTACCTTGACGATATTGGAGCAAGAGATCCCAGATCCCCCTGCGGGCATATGGGTCGACTCCGGCTGTGGGCTCGTCCAGGATCACAACCTTTGACCCCCCAACAAACGCCAGGGCCACGGAGAGTTTCCTCTGCATCCCTCCAGACAGTGTGCTGCTCCTGGACTTGCGCTTGTGTGGAAGGCCGGTGTCTTTCAGGATCTGTTCAATCTCAGGCTTCACCTGCTCCTCAGACAGACCCTTGAGTCGAGCGTAGAACCAAATGTGCTCCTCGACAGTCAGCCTGATCGTAACCCAACAACGCCACAGCGTTAGACAACCGCTCACAACAAACCAATGCAACAATTAACTCAAACATTTCCGGCTTTTGGAATTATCTTTTCATGCTAAGACATGAAACTGTTGTGTATGATCGTTTGGAAATACATACATGCTGAAGAGAACGTTGTGCTGTGGACAAACTCCTAAACTCTGTCGAATAGCACTCAGCTCCGACCGGATGTCTTTGCCCATGATGTAAGCAGTTCCAGAGGTTGGGGGGAACAGTCCCGTTAGAATCGACCTGGGGACACAAACATGTATTTCGTCATTATATCAAATATAGCTTTCATAAAAAGTCCCTGGATTGTTTTCCTTTTTGTTTTGGAACATCTCCAGTGAGATGGGTAAATGTGATGTAAAACAATCCTTTCTTTTAAACAAATAACAGATCATTTTGAACTGTCAGGAAGGATAAAACAAGGTTGCCCTGTATCACTAAACCTATTTATTAGGGCCAATAAGTTGTTTACAACTCTATTGATATCATGATAAAAGAAAGGTTCGCACACAATATGCCAAGTTTTCTGAACTTCTATATATCCAACCTTCAAAGGACCAGTTCTAGATTAATATGATGCATAGTGTACCAAATATAATGTCCATTTGCCTGTAAGTGTCCCTAAAATATGACATGTAAATTCCCAGGTAGTCTCCTGATCAACCAGGTGAACAGAGCAGCCAATGTGCTTCGTGTAAACATCCCAGAAGAGTTGAATGACCGTGCAACTATTAGCTTTCAGAGAAAACATAACAAGGATTTTGAACCATGGAGAGGGACAAACATGTTTCATCTATGCAAAAATTACAATGTTCAAAACAGATTATATCAAACCACTTTCTGTGGACACTAAAGGAAAACTGTTTTATTACATTTCATCCCCGAGAAGAAAAACTGTACTACTGCAAAAAAATCAAATACACTAATGGTTTATATATTTGCAGGTGCAATGTCTGCCCAATACATAAGTATTATCAACTCAAATCCGCTGTGAGAGATGATCCTTGAGGCACTCTTGGGGTTAGGTGTTTATTTTTGTAGCAGCTACGGCAGAAGCCTGGCAGGTGGGCGGGTTTGGGTCCCCTGTGAGGACCAACGTCAAGTGTAGAGAGGTATTGGAGAGAGGGGGGAATTCTGGGAAAGATCAGTTAATCTGTGGACTTCGGAAGGTTAGACAGCAGCCGGTTGTTTGTAAATTATGAAGCTTATCAGTAAGTACAAATACTACCCAGTCAAACAATTGGTGAGAACAGTGCACACCCCTCCCCCCATCACAGAGACGCCACCTGGGTGTTATTGGACTTACATGGTTGTGGTTTTCCCGGCTCCGTTGTGGCCCAAGAAAGAGGTTATCTGTCCCTCGTAGAAGCCCAGAGTCAGCCCGTCCACAGCCAGCTTCTTCCCATGCCGGTACACCTTGACAAGGTTCTCTATGAAGACGCCGGGTTTCAGGTGGGCTGGCTCATCCTCTATGCAGACAGCTAACGAGGCAAAGCGGTATAAAGTCCATCAAACAGGGCGCGGTGACCATATCATTTTCCCTTTCCATTAAAATGACCAATTAAAGGAATTCCCAGACATTCTCTAGCAACATCCCTACCGCTCCCTTGTGGACACTCAGCTGTACTGCATGATAGCGACATGGGGTCTTACCTCCACAGTTGGTTTTCTTCTTCTGACTGAAGTCAGTCTTCCTGTTGTCTCCTTCTCCAAACCAGTAGGACTTAGTGACGGGGAAGTACCAGGGCCGGGGTATCCCATACTGACCTGAAGGACACCACAACGATCACATTAAGACGACAACAAACAACAACAAAAACAACGCAACACTGAAAGAACACAGTAGAACAGAGTAGCAATTGCCTCAGCATATCTCTGCACAATGGGACCTAAGCAGATACTGTTGATTTTTGTGGGTTGAGTTCAGGGACACCTACCAGGGAAGACGGACTCAATGTACCAAGTCATGAGCATGTAAAGGAAGGAGTCAAAGTACATGAGGATGATGGCCGTGGTCAGACTGAAGTCGTCCTCCTCCATGGGGCTGTTAAACAAGTTGTGCCACTGGATACCGATTCCCTGCTCTTCAAACAGGGCAAAGTATTCACAACCAAAGCCAAAGGCCACAGGGGACAGCAGGCTCTGTAGAGAGAGGGAGATTTAATACCATACAACACCAATCACACACACGGTCGAAAACCTGATACTACTACAGATTAATAGTGACACTGTACTTCTCAATGACAGTTAAATGACAGTTAAAACTAAACTAAACGAGAATTAATACAGTTTGCTCACTGCTGTCGCTTCCACTTGGATGACATGCTAACAACCACGATCAACTCAAAATCCTCGGAACCATATAAAAGGTGCAAAACTCACAGCCACTATTTTCCCTCCGAAGCCCACGTAGTCCTGCCAGGCCACGCAGAGCACGTACGGCAGGTAGAGGGTGAAGTAGATGATGCCCCCGCACGCCGCCGCCAGGTTGGCCCGGGCAAACATGGTGCTTATCAGGAAGCACTGCATGATGGTCACCACGGCGAAGGAACCCAGGAACAGGAAGACGATGCCGGGGTCACTGTACGGCAGCAGGTTTCCCATCTGAGTGGGAAAAGGGGGAGTCAAAAGGAAGGAAGTCGACTGACACCCTGAAACCTTCAAATCAAGTGTACTGTATATATTAAGGGATATTGCCAAGCCATATTCTATATACTAAGCCATATTCTAAATATTAAGCCATATTCTATATACTAAGCCATATTCTATATACTAAACCATATTCTATATACTAAGCCATATTCTATATACTAAACCATATTCTATATACTAAGCCATATTCTATATACTAAGCCATATTCTATATACTAAACCATATTCTATATACTAAGCCATATTCTATATACTAAGCCATATTCTATATACTAAACCATATTCTATATACTAAGCCATATTCTATATACTAAGCCATATTCTATATACTAAGCCATATTCTATATACTAAACCATATTCTATATACTAAGCCATATTCTATATACTAAACCATATTCTATATACTAAACCATATTCTATATATTAAGCCATATTCTATATACTAAGCCATATTCTATATACTAAACCATATTCTATATACTAAACCATGTTCTATATACTAAGCCATGTTCTATATACTAAACCATGTTCTATATACTAAGCCATGTTCTATATACTAAGCCATGTTCTATATACTAAACCATGTTCTATATACTAAACCATGTTCTATATACTAAGCCATATTCTATATACTAAGCCATATTCTATATACTAAACCATATTTTATATACTAGGCCATATTCTATATACTACGCCATATTCTATATACTAAGCCATATTCTATATACTAAACCATATTCTATATACTAAACCATATTCTATATACTAGGCCATATTCTATATACTATGCCATATTCTATATACTAAGCCATATTCTATATACTAAACCATATTCTATATACTAAGCCATATTGCCATAGAGACATTTATTGCGATACAGACAATTATGGTGATAGAGACGAATATTGTGATCATTCTGCAGCGCTGCACCTTGAGTAGAACCACCAGCAGCCCGGCGGAGACGAGCAGGGGGATGAGGCTACTGATGAACCAGCTAAACCACAGGATGCCGTTGTCCAATCCCATGATCCTCATGGTCTCCTTGAGCCGTGCCTCCTTCTCGTAGACCACGCCCTTGATGATGATGGCCACTGAGTACATCCAGGCCAGGGTCATGAAGAGGGGCATGGAGCGACTCATCACACGCAGGAAGCTGCAGGTCAGAGGTCGCGGGAGGAAATTCGTGACATATTGAGACATGTTGTAGTTCAGGTCTACAGAGTCACGGGTAGATGGGACACAACTCAAGTAGTCCTAACAGTCTCCGAAATCCCTGACACACTCCACGAAAACATCCTCTGTTCTACTCACATGTCGTCAACATAGCAGGGATACGGCATCTGCTGGAAGTACACGCCAGTCTTCTCCCTGGTGCCTGTCACCACGGCAATGATGCTGTGCTCGATGATGTCCTGGAGGTAGGTGAAGCCGCCCCAGATGTAGCGCAGGTCCTCGAAGGGGTCAGCGCGAGGACCGGGGTCCCAGTATCTGTACGGGGAGCAGGTGCACGCGTGTTCATTTCACCCCAGCGCTCCTCCACATCACCACCAGAAGACAGACAGACCGTCACCTACCCGTCCTTGATCTTGTTGGTCCGCTCCACGTTGTCGATGTCCATGCGGATCTTGTAGTTGACATTGGGTGGCAGTTCAGAGCTGTTGGTCTCAATGTCGGGAAACACGATCCCCGCCCAGAACTTCCTGTCATCCAGGAGCGTCATTGACTTGTTGACCATCCTTTCCTCGTTGGCCACGGGCTCCATCTTATCCAAGTTCACACACTGTTAACAGAGAAACGAATACATGTTTACAGCCTGCCCTCATCTGCCCACAGCAGGTACCCTTGAGTATGCAAGTTTCCATTAAAGACAGATACTTCACCTTCTGGTCATTTCCTATTAGAAAGTGGTCGAGGTTGGGACAATGTAAAATGACTACCACTGACCTCACCTCCCACACAGAGAAGCCAATGACTCATATTAAACCTCAGAGACTCAAACCGCTTTGGTCTAGTTTCACTTCATGTTTTGCTGTTTACAATGACGTAATTGGTCAGTATTACGGGATTTCATCATACCGGCTGGGTATTGGTCAAGAAATAGAAGACACTGACCTCCATGAAACGGGAAATGCTCATAATGGCCTGGTCGGTCTCGTTGAAGACTTCTCGCCAGGTAAAGGCGGTCCCATGAGGACGCGTTTCTTCTGACTGTTTGGTCAGGAAGTGGGAGACGTCCTCGACGGTCCACTCAGTGCCGGCTAGCTGTTCGGAGAAGAAGCTGGCGGAGGCGTTGTTCTTCAGGAGGGTCTGGGAGATGGGGAAGAGGAGCGAGACGTTGGCTGTGAACTTCTGGGGACCGGGGTGAACCCGTATCCCTCCACAAGGGGCCAATGTTGACCCTCTAACACGGCTCATTACCAGCGTCTTACTTTCATACTATTTGTGTTTAGTTATTTTGACATTGGATATTTTACTGCGTCGCGCCCTTTGTGCCTCTATGATCCAAAACAAAGTATTTTATAATTATTATATGTACATATATTAATACATACAGTATGAGCTATACTGTAAAATAATTACTTTATTATATGTTGATCTATACATTTTCCACCCTTTTTGTCTCCCCTCTACAATTTTGTGATTCTGTACATTGGCCAAATGGGCACAGGAGACTCTAACATTAGGGCACACATTCCTCCTAGATATCCATACCAAGCAATTCTGCAGCCAGATGAGGTAACGCCCACTCCTCTGATGACCTCAGTTAGCGTTATCACACCTGAGGGAGACTCTATGTGATGCTTCACCTATATGCAGAGCCCTTTTAGGTAACTGGCACCACATCAGCTATCGGCACTATTCAGGGTTTAGCCTTGACCGTGGTGGACAGCTCGGCACTAGAGAGGAGCGCCTTAGGCCACTGCGCCACCTGGGCCATAAAAGAAGCCGGCCGCCATGAATACGTACCCTGACCAGGTCCATCTCTTCACTGCTCTCCATGAATACGTACCCTGACCAGGTCCATCTCTTCACTGCTCTCCATGAATACGTACCCTGACCAGGTCCATCTC